>JAOTOL010001663.1:2085000-2132500 GCA_034440575.1 Imbricaverruca yamaguchii
ATATATATATATATATATATATATGTATGTATGTATATATACCGCACCACCAGTCGGGAACATCAACTGTATGTCACCCGATCCCGCACTGGGATGAGAAAGAGATGATCTGACGTCCGAGCACCACTGCTGTACACCTCGTTACCACCGGAGCTGCTGCGGCTTCCCGTGCCAAGCTTCGGCCGCCACCTGCGGCGGCACCTGCTTGACGTGCCGTCTATAAGACGAACTGATTTGCTGCTCACCCACTGTACTTTAGTTTGACTTGCATGACCATCTGTTTAGCTGTTCGGTAATATTTACATTTTTGTCCTGCTGTTTTATCATCTTAGCAAGACGTTCGAAGAGCTTGGCCTACATCTGCATGTGCATCAGCTCACCTTGGCTCTCAGGCGCCTTGCTTATAACCGTCCATGGTGATCCCCTCGATCAATGCTGGGCGTTCAGTGTCGTTGAATGCCTGTCATCCCATTGTTCGGGCCTTTGACGAGTTGCGTTGCTTTTAGGTGACTGCGGCACTATTGAGCGTTTAAATCGTTGTTAGGAACTACAAGCCGTCGTCGAGCTCAGACTGAGGTTCCCCACATACGTCGGGGCTGCAGGACTGTCGCTAGAAACCTTGCACTGCTTTGCTGCTGCACATTCGGCTGCTGCTGATGCACCTGGATCAATGCTATGAGCCGCAGACCATTGGGATGACACCTGCCCACCGCTGGGATTCAGGTCGGCTTTGGAGCACCACGGTAGCCATTCACGTCCATTATTTTCTGGAGGGGTCCTGGAGATTCTGGAGATGTCCTGGAGATTCTGGAGGGGTCCTAGAGATTCTGTAAGTGTTCTGGAGATTCCGGATGGGTCTTGGAGGTTCTGGAGGGGTCCTGGAGACTCTGGAGGTGTCCTGGAGATTCTGGAGGTGTCCTGGGACACAGCGGTTCCGCCGTGCGACGGTTTGAACTATCGAGCTCCATTTGAGGTTCTGGGTTTGCGGCTGGTGTAGTCTGAGTGCTGCTGGGCCCTAGGATCAAGTATGTGTGCCTCATACGTTTGGTGAGCCACTACTGGGCTTGCAGGCTAGTGTCTAAGACACCACATTCCAAACCATAGGTACATATCCGGCCACGGACACAACACATCCAGCCACAGACACCACACACCCAGCCACAGGCACCACACACCCAGCCACAGACACCACACATCCAGCCAGACATTACGCACCCAGCACAGACACCACACACCCAGCCACAGGCACCACACACCCAGCCACAGACACCACACATCCAGCCAGACATTACGCACCCAGCCACAGACATTACACACCCAGTCACGGACATTACACACCCAGCCACAGACATCACACACCCAGCCACAGACATTACACACCCAGACACAGACACCACACCCCCGATACAGACACCACACACACTGCTACAGACACCACACACCCTGCACAGACATTACACACCCAGCCACAGACATTACACACCCAGTCACGGACACCACACGCCCAGCCACAGACATTACACACCCAGCACAGACACCACACACCCTGCACAGACACCACACACCCAGCCACAGACATTACACACCCAGACGACAACACCACAGGCACCAACACCCGCTACAGACACCACACACCCTGCTACAGACATTACACACCCAGCCACAGACATTACACACCCAGCACAGACACCACACACCCTGCACAGACACCACACACCCAGCCACAGACATTACACACCCAGCACAGACACCACACACCCACACATAGATATGACGTGTTATGCGAATGTGAGTGGTAACAAGCGAAGTCTGTGCTTGCAGTTCAGATTAGCCTCATAGTCGTTTTTAGAAGATCTCGAAGAACGCACAAAACAACATTGCATCCTAACTTTTAAGATTCAAAGAACTTTCTCAAAGAAGTCATCGAAAAACATTGCCCTCAAACCGAGGTTAATCTGAAATGCATTGCCATACCCACCATGACGCCGCCCGGCTATATAAAGTTGCGGCATTTCCTTGCCATGGCGGGGAGCCAAATAATTTCCCTTTCATATTGTTTATGCAGGGATGTTGAGTGCCCCGGGACTGAAATGTACTTAGAGAAAAGACAGGCACATAAGCACCTAGGTATGTGGAATAGCGTTAAATTGTTGTTTTTCATACAAAATGGTCGCATACTGGCCATAGGAGCACTGTCCGCATGTGCGGACAGTGGTCCCCGTCTGACACATCAGACACCCACGGCTCCCTGTGTGGACAGTGGTCCCCGTCTGACGCATCAGACACCCACGGCTCCCTGTGTGGACAGTGGTCCCCGTCTGACACATCAGACACCCACGGCTCCCTGTGTGGACAGTGGTCCCCGTCTACAAATCAGTCACCCACGGCTCCCTGTGTGGACAGTGGTCCCCGTCTGACACATCAGACACCCACGGCTCCCTGTGTGGACAGTGGTCCCCGTCTGACACATCAGACACCCACGGCCCCGGGTGTGGACAGTGGTCCCCGGGTGTGGACAGTGGTCCCCGGGTGTGGACAGTGGACCCCGGGTGTGGACAGTGGACCCCGTGTGTGGACAGTGGGCCCCGTCTGACACGCCGGTCACCCGCAGCCCGTGTGTGGACAGTGGGCCCCGTGTGTGGACAGTGGGCCCCGTCTGACACGCAGGTCACCCGCAGGCCGTGCCGGCCGCGGCCGCCGCCGTATCCGCCGGCGTCGGCAGCTCCTCCTCGGCTGTCGGGCCAGCCCGCTGCTGGCGGCCGGCGCCCGCAGCGGCGTTTTTGCCGCCGGCGTGCTGGCCGCCCGACACGCCCGTCCGTCTCGGCGCGAGTATCGACCGTCAATGCGGGCGTGCCGGCCAGCGCTGAGCACTCCATCTGCGGGTCGCGCCGTGTGTTCCGGGCGACCCGGCGTTCTGCTGAGCCCTGCGTCCAGCCAAGTATCTCACACCACGCGCAGTGGGTGACGCGGCTCCGCTGGTGACCTCAGTGTGCCGCTGTGGCGATGGAAGGTCAAGACTTGCAGCTCGGCAAGCTTTGTACAATCTTCTGGCGTGTCCTGAATCCTACCGAATATTTGCCACAGTCGCCACATATGAGTGCAGTAGGGATATTCTGAATGTTGCTAAATGTTGATTACGTGCGCCACAGATGAGTGCAGTGAAGATATTCTGAATGCTGCCAAATATTGCCGCATGCGCTACAGATGAGTGCAGCGGTGATACTCCGAATGCTATCAGTTATTGACAATATGCGCTACAGATGAAAGTGCAATGTAGTAATTTGATAACCGTGACATATAGTTGCATTTGTTATAAGTGTTCACTCCAGCATAATTTTATGAGCGGTACTGCTAAAATTACACTAATTCAATCCACAAACAACTTCCCTGTAGTCCGACTTGTAGTGTCCGTTCATGTACGGTCATACCAACACGATCTCCAATACCACTTCTGCATTGGCATCCTTGCTTAGCATTCTAGAACTGCACGAGAAATACTCAGTTCCGTCAGACCTCAGCCGACGCCCGTATGTCTGCTCGCCAGACACCAGGTACGGCCGACGCCATCCCAGTCCAATGCCGCACTCCTTCGGCTCAGCTGATCAGCACAATTGCACTTCGGCTTTACGTTGCCGCCAAATACAGGTGACATGAAAACACCCTGAGCCCGACTGCGCCAAATGCGAATGCGCATGCACTGGACTCATAGCGCATGATGCTACATGGCTTACCTGCCGTTATTGTATACCGAAAACTCCTCTCCGCATTGACTCGCGTGCTGAAAACAGTTCCGTCGATTAAAAAAGAACTTCACCATATAGGAATCGACTGTTGCCGATGCACACTCAACAAGGAACGTTTATCACGGTGAATAATGTTCGTTTATCCACCTTCTTATATGTTGGTCTGGTGTACTTGACTCCTTTCAGTGAGCTAAGCCCACACACTTAAGCCGGTAAGTGTAGTCGCGTGCCGGCGCGCGAAGCAATATACATATATACACACATTTATATATATGTATATATACATGTATATATATATACATATATATGTATATATATATATATATATACATATATACACACATTTATATATATGTATATATACATGTATATATATACATATATATGTATATATATATATATATATATATATATATATATATATATATATATATATATATATAATCGGTGTGCATGGTCATCGTGGTGCTCCAAAGCCAACCTGAATCCCAGCAGTGGGCAGGTGTCACCCCAATGATCAGCGGCTCATAGCATTGATCCAGGTGCATCAGCAGCAGCCGAATGTGCAGACGCAAAGCAATACAGGGCTTCTAGCGACAGTCCTCCAGCCCCGACGTATATGGGGCACCTCGGTCGGAGCTCGACAGTTGCTTGTAGTTCCTAACAACGACTTAGACGCTCAATAGTGCCGCAATCACCTAAAAGCAGCGCAACCCGTCACAGGCCCCAACAGTGGAATGGCAGGACTTCGACGACATTGAACGCCCACCATTGATCGAGGAGCTCAACATAAGCAGTCATAAACAAGGCGCCTGAGGGCCAAGGTGAGCTGTTGCACATGCAGATGTAAATGCATACTTGTATTGAGGTAATCCACTATGAACTCGTGGTCCTCCCAGCATCGCGTTAATATGATAAAACAGCAGGGCAAAAAAGTGAACATCACAGAAAAGCTGAACAGGTGGTCATGCAAGTCGAAATAAAGCACGGCGGGTGAGCAGCATATCAGACCGGTGCCGCTGCAGGTGGCAACCGAAGCTAGGCACGGGAGGCCGCAGGTGGCAGCCGAAGCTTGCCACGGGAGGCCACATGTGGCAGCCGAAGCTTGCCACGGGAGGCCGCAGGTGGCAGCCGAAGCTTGCCACGGGAGGCCGCAGGTGGCAGCCGAAGCTTGCCACGGGAGGCCGCAGGTGGCAGCCGAAGCTAGGCACGGGAGACCGCAGGTGGCAGCCGAAGCTTGGCACGGGAGGCCGCAGGTGGCAGCCGAAGCTTGCCACGGGAGGCCGCAGGTGGCAGCCGAAGCTTGCCACGGGAGGCCGCAGGTGGCAGCCGAAGCTAGGCACGGGAGGCCGCAGGTGGCAGCCGAAGCTAGGCACGGGAGGCCGCAGGTGGCAGCCGAAGCTTGCCACGGGAGGCCGCAGGTGGCAGCCGAAGCTTGCCACGGGAGGCCGCAGGTGGCAGCCGAAGCTAGGCACGGGAGGCCGCAGCAGCTCCGGTGATGTACAGCAGTGAGGCTCGGGCGTCAAATCGTCTCTCGCCTATCTCAGTGCGGAGCCGGAAGACATACAGGTGATGGTCCTGGCGGTTGGTTCCGACGCGAGTTTTCGCCACGGTGGTGAGACTTTGAGCCAATGACTCGGGCTCGCCATGGAAGATCTCCGTGTGCATGAGGAACAGGGTGCGGTACCTGGTTTGGTTCTCTGCACTGAGCCGGCCCAGTCTCCTCAGCAGATGAGAAACATGGTCACACTTTAATGTTACTTTTACTGAGCAGCTAATCATTTTCATAATGCGATATAGGTTCGGAGAAAAAAGCATAAAATAACCTTATGCTCGTAATGAATCAAAGAGCTAGATCCAAATTCGCACTGTATATATTTCGGCCACGGGCCTTCCTTAACAGTGAGCATTTTGTTACGAAAGCCACAAAAACACACACGCCAAGTACACCTCATGCCACCGCACAGTGAATCGACTTCGTTTTACATATCATAATATCTGCCTACTCGTAAAATACTTGCACACGTATTATATTACATAAGTCCACCTCAAGGTGCATGATATTGAGGTGTGTTCGTGTTGGACCTATTTCTTTGTTTCATTATGACCATAAGGTCATTTTACGCCTCTTCTCTCACTCATAATCATGCTCAATGAAGCATTGCACCTAGTCAAACGAGATGGGTTATTTGTATGCCGGTACCGTACAGAGGAATGCAGCAATGGATCTGTGAAAAGACCAGAGTAAATTGACCAGCGCTCAAATGCCAGTAGTGGAAGGGGCCCATTCAGGTGCGACAGACCGTCGCAAACTCTAAACCAACGCCGAGTCTCTTGTGTCCTTGTATTATATAAATATATATGCATATGTATCTATATGTAATATACCATATAAATATACAATGAAAATGCATATCGCCTGCGCCTACACTATTCGTTGTAACACCTCAAATTAGTGGTCTCTGCATGCAGTTTGATTGAATGCAGCATTTCGTTACAGGTGGCAGAAGCTCAATGTAGAAAAACAAAAGTCACCAGTCCGCATAAAGACAGTATTCCACAAACCAGCACGCTACTTTTAAGGGCTCCAATTTAAGTCCAAGCACCTGAGGGGTGCTGGAAACGTCAGCACCATCTGGGAGTGCGCACCAATGCTGAGTTGGTTCTAGCGTGAAACACTTTAGGGCAGACGAGATGTCCACACCGCTGAGTGCTTGCTTCACGCACCGTACGGTCAAACATAGCGCAATAAACTGGCGCTAGCTCTAAGCCACGTGCGTATCGTCATCGCCTGAAATGGTACGATGTGGTTGGATGCCAGACAGCTGCTAAACACAAGCAGCTCTGTTATACCGACATCTCATATCTGAAACAGCATCACAGCAGGCTGATCTTTGTTTACAGCGCAAAGAAGTACGCTTAAGCGGACGCTGTATGGTAGCTGTATGTTACTATAAGCGGACACCTATGATATCTTTGTGTACCCATAAGCCGACATTGCATGGTAGCTGTCTGCTACCATGAGCCGACACTGTACGGTAGCTGTGTGCTACCATAAGCTGATACTCTGTGGTAGCTATGTGCATAAGCCGACACTGTATGCTAGCTGTGTGTTACCATAAGTGGACACCTGTGGTAATTGTGTGCTGCCATAACCCGACACTGCATGGTAGCTGTGTGCTATCATAAGCCGGCACTGTATGGTAGTTGTGCACTAAGATAAGTGGACCCATGGTGGCTTTGTGCTACCACAAGCGAACACTGTATGCTAGCTGTGTGCCAATAAAAGCCCACACCGCGTGGTAACTGTGTGCTACCATAAACAGACACTGTGTGGTAGCTGTATGCTACCACAAACGGACACTGTATGGTGGCTGTGTATTGCCATAAGTGGACAAAATGTGGTAACTCTGTGTGGTAACATAGGCGGAAGTTGCATGGTAGCTGTGTACCAATGATTAACTTACGCACGCTGTTGAATGTTCCGAAGTTTTCATCAGTTTGCTTTCCGCATTCTGACCACTCTAAAGCCATTTTCGCTCTTCATTTCATTTGCCACCCCCCCACTCGAAGCATCTTTGGGTCCCCCGAAGCTGCGCCACTCGTTCTACGAAAGTTGAAGCGGGTTCGTGCAGGACGTGGGCGTGCTAGGCACGCCACCCCGAACACGTGCCGAGGTGACTTTACCACCTCCAATCAGAGCTGTACGGCTGCTGCCATTAATCAAATCGCCCGGTGGAAATGTACAGCACAGACTAAGGCCGCCGGGTCGGTGTGTGTGCTTGGATTTTTGAACACGCCAGCCGATTCGGCTGAATTGTGCGCAGGTCGCCGGGTCAATAACCTTCGGGTGTGTCATTACAAGTGGAGTCATGACTTTTGTCGACCTGACCGGAGCGTGCCGGCGCGGCGGGGCACATCAACCAATCATTACGGCGCCAGCTTCGTGACGCAAATATGACCGAAAGGGCGTTTGCCAAACGTCTGCGGGGAGGGGCCGGACGTCCAACTGGCTGACGACGGCGCCACGGCTCAGCCGGAACGGCCCGGCCCTAATGACAGGAAAACGGTGTCGCCGCGTCCGTTGGTGGAACTAGGCATAACCAAATCGCGTGCGCTTGCCGAGCAGCATGTCTTTTCGAGTCGCAATGAGCACATTACGTATGTTGCAGAGTGCTGCCAAGCTTTCAGTTTGCTTTCCCCACTCTGGCCACTCCAAAGCCATTTCAGTTCTGAATTTAATTTGGTAATCCCCCGAGACAATTTTCTTGTGCCCCGAATCTGCGTCTCGTTTTCTACAAAGCTTGACCAAGTTTACTACCAAGTTGAAGTCCGGCATGTGTGGTGTGTCCGGCATGATTCCGGCATGTGTGGTGTGTCCGGCATGATTCCGGCATGTGTGGTATGAGGAACAGCTTGGATTCATCTGTCGCCGGTAGTGCGCAAAGCGTTAGCGGTATGCTTAAGTGCAGCGTAGAAGATCATGTCGGACGGCAAACAGACAGACGCAATATATACCGATTGTTTGTCCGTCTTCCAAAGCGTCAGTCATCAGTTCACCATCCATAACTGGCAAGATTTCTATCGTGTGTGATTCTTTAAAAAATGGTTCGAGTCGTACCTATCAAATAGGCGGTCCAGTGCCACTGCGAATGACAAATTACCCGAATTAATAACGGCTTTTCTGGTGCACCTGACACAGACACACACACACACACACACACACACACACACACACACACACACACACACACACACACACACACACAAACATACGCACACAATGACACACACACACAGACACACACACACAGACACGCACAAACAGATACACACACACAGACACAGACACACAGACATAAACATACAGACACACACAAGCCGCCGGCAAAGTGGGTGTCTACAGCGCTCCAAACGCCGACTGTGCTAATTCCTCCATTTCACACTTAACGTATGCAGTTTCGCTGGCGGCCCACCGTCCGACTGCCGGTGGCCTGCGACATGGCTTGTGGTCACGCACGAGGACATTGGTGGTGGGGGGGGGGGGGGGGGGGGGGGGGGGGAGCAGTGAGCGATAGTCACCGACGACGGCGCCCACCACGCCGCTGTCGGTGCTTCGCACGCGCCCGCACGTGCCGCCGCCGGCCGCGGCTACGAATACAAATTGCCGCCGGCCGGCTCCAAGGGAGGTGACATCACGTCACGTCCAGGCGACGTGCTCCTAGCGGCGCAGCTGTGAGGCGCCAGCGGCGCCGGCCTGCGTCACACGTGCGGCGACGTGCCGTGACGTCAGCCGGGTCAGCCTCGCCAAAGCAGAAGGCGTTGAAGTGGATGACGCTCACGTTCCGGGAGGCGTTCAGAAACTCGCCCCGATGTCGGCACGTGCGATTTAACCGGCGAGACGGCGTGCGATTCACGGCAGTAGAAGTTCGGATAGTTTTTGATTATCTGAATTGCCGGGCTAGTTGTCTGCTCGATTATTTCTTTCTACTAATTGCTGCGAAGACCAGGTATGACTGCAACAAGTCACTTCGATAGTATTGCGCTTCTCGACGCATAACGAACACCAGTGTGGCCGTCGTGCCCACGATCAGAACATATGGCAGAATATACTGCACAATTCACAAAGGAGAGGCAGCAAAAGAGCATCCGCGATTGAGGTACGTGCGAACCGTCGCCAGATATTATTTTACGAGAGTAGGCTTGCGCACTAGACCGGTTCACATTTCAACCTTTTTCGAAGATAGCTTCATCTCGCATATTTTCCCATTGTTTGGTTCATTTTAAGTCCATTGGTGTTGGTTTTAGCAGGATCGATCAATATCTTAGGGTGCCGCATCGACCCCAAAGTTTGCGTGTTCGGACTTCCAACTTGCCGTATTTTCCCGCAAGTCTAGCGGTTTTCTACTCTGGTATCTCATCGTCAGGCAACATTCTGCAGACTTACCTACCAGCGCATCCAGTAGCTTTCTACCTCGACATGTCTCCAGTGCGTCGTTATTTGCAGCCCAAAGAGCGCGTTTTCTAGCGAGGAACTGGATATGGGTCAGTGACGGTATAGTTGCCCGTCACCCTGATCTTGCTTCCACCAGATTTTTGCCAAGTCGCATACGCTCTGCGAAATGACGCTCCCAAGTCGGTAAATGCATAACTCACACTCAAATCAGGTGTTCACTGTACCCTGGCAGTGAATTGAGTGATTTCAGGCATAATAACACTCGATAAGAGCCTTAGCAAATTTTAACCCAGATAATAAAATAGTCGCAGCCACTCGAACCATCTCGATACAACTGCAAAATCAGCCGTCGCGTTTCCGCGCATTCATTTATTTATGGTGACTGGTAGGATCGCGAATGACTGAACACTGGATATGACAGTGACTGAACACTGAACACTAAACAGGTTCACATTTCGACCTGTTTCGAAGATAACTTCATCTCGCAATTTTTCCCATTATTTGGTTCATTTGAGGTCCATTGGTGTTGGTTTTAGCAGGATCGATCAATATCTTGGGGTGCCGCGTCGATCCTAAAGTTTGCATGTTCGGACTTCCAAATCGATCTTTTTTTTTGGTCGCAAATCCAGCGGTTTTCCACTTTGGTAACTCATCATCAGGCAACATTCTGCAGACTTACCAACTTGCGACGTCACTGTCACCATGTGGTGCAAATTATGAGGCATGAAGAAGTCCGTTCTTAGTATGGCCAAAGAAGCCTTCAGAGTTGGCCGTACTTAGGTACTTTTTGACCATTTTTGTAAGGCTTGAGGTGATGGAGAGTGCTGAATGGGTGGGAATGAACAGATGAGATCGCCATGATGCCACATCATCCTGAAAATGATGACTCCAAAATTAGCTCCAAAAATCATCCCTCAAAAAGATTTTCCTGACCCTCGAAGGAAATTATCACAAGATGCTTTGCAAAATATGCCATATGTTGAAGAACCTGGGCCAGTATTTCAAAATACCATCCCAGGTTCGTCAACTCTTTCCTACCCTGCTTTTGTCAACCTGCGACGTTTTTATGGTGATGGACGCTCACTGAAAATCCGGTTATGAAACAGTTGAAACATAAAAGCCTCAAAAGTGCTCTGTCAATGCCAAGCCAAAGGAACGGCTGTTGCTGGATGGAACTTCACACAACAGGGACTGATGCTCGTTTTCCATTAATAACTAACCTACTCGATTTTTGACAGGTGAATTTCTAGCCACTCATGAGCTTGAAAGATTTGTTTATAACATTTGGGCATGTCCATAAAATTACCTTACACCGCATTGGCTTTCACCGCTCCCCTTCCCTTCCCACCTTCCAAATGCTACCTATGCATTCTTAACACTGGATCATATGGGTGACGTTGTTCATTATGAGGTCCCCCTCCCCAGCATAATGTAATTAACAGACAATTCCTTTGGTGTTAGAGACACCAAAGGAATTGTCTGTTATGGAGTCCAATCAGCACAAGAAGTGGGAAGAAACTGGTCAGCGCAGAGCCTCCTCCAGGCGCTGAAAAAGACAAATCCAAGAGACTCAGAAAGGACACTGAGAAGTTCTTGGTGGGCCAACCAAGACCATCAATCACAGGGTCTCAGTTAACCACAGTAAGGCAAGTGCTACAGTTCTTGTTTCACGTGAAAGAGATTGAAGGTGTGAGGGCAAAAGTGAAGCATGCAGGATCACAGTGGAGAATGTGCTCCCTTTTTTTAAGTGGCCCGTATCAGGCCCATGCGGCCATACAACTGCCAGCAGAGGCTCGAGTTACTTTTCACGGAGTGGCAGAAACTCGAGAAGAATACAAGGCGATCAAACCCACAGGGCAAGAGAAGGCTTTTTGTAGAGAAGTTGGACCAACTCTGGGACATTGGAGCTCCTGATGCTCTGGAGGATATCAGGAGGAATCGCGTACTGACCGCTCAGACCAGAGCTGAAGATGAAGCCTTCTATGGAGACCAGAAGGGTCCTAGGCCGTTTCGGATGATTGGGCAAGACAAGATCTATGCTGGTAAGGCACATTTTCGGGCAGTGAGGAAAGAGGCAATGAGGCAGTGAGGCCGCCCGGGGTCACTATTGAAGGTATGTCTGAGACTGACTGTCTGAAACCGCTGCATAACTGTTGAGATGTAATCGTTTGAGATGGGAGTTAGTATGTTGAAGGTCGATCTGTGTACAAGTTGAAGATCGTGTGTGAACATTAACAAGAGATTGAGATGGTGTCAGACTGGGATTGTATGAAGACTTGGATGCATACGTGTTTGAATCAGAGATCCGAGATGGGGACTCAGAGTTATTGAAATTATAACCTGGTTCACAAAATCGCGAACGTCGAGGTCCAGAGTCTATTCACGTGCCTAATAGTTTACGTCAGACAAAGTGGGGAAAGGTCTGAAAAAGCTCTGGGGGAGCAATACTTCATTACAGATGTGCACGAGACTGCGGGCGACGCCGCGTCTCCGTGGTCGGCGGCTTGAGGAGGACGTGCCCGTAGTATTTATTTATTTATTTATTTATTTAACAATACATGCCCTCCACGTGCAGTGGCTATTACGGACAGTCTGGGTCACAGATATTTACAAAGAAAGGATAGAGTTGTGGTCAGTAGTGGGAGCAGATGCGCAACAACATTCGTACACCAACATAATACAATACCCATATCACTCTCTGCACTACAAACACCGTGCTTGCAACACTAGCTATACACGAGTGGTTTGTAGAAGTGATAGGAAAGCGATCTGCCACCCCTGGCGCCGCGCCTGCCCCGGCGTGTGTTCTTGGTGGGCGTTGTCACGGCGACGGCGACGCTCCCCTCGTCTGGTTTCTCGCTTGGGAGGGGTGTCGACTGGCGGGGGCGTCCAAGGTCGAGGCTTTGATGACGTCACAGTGATGCGGGCGCTCGACGTCGCAGCCCTGTTCCGCTGCGTGCACGTTGATTATGGGGGGACGTGATGATATTTGGCCAAGGCGATGGTTAGCAGATCCGTATGTATGGTAGAGCTGAAGATGGAAACCTGGTAGACCTGAAGCTAGACGATAGGAGGTAGACGATCACTGTTGTTGAAGACACAGGAATTCCGAGCGGCACCAAGTCGTCAGTGATATAATTTCCTTCTCAGCCGCAGTGCAGGAAGGAAGACGGGCAGTAGCTGATGCTTGATGGAAGGGAAGTCACTATGGAGAAAGGCGCTGTCGCTTCTGTACTCACTCAGTTTTTCCGGCGTCCAGTCACTGCTCTGTAAAATAGTAGAGGAATAACCAGCAGAAAAGTCCACTGAGTTCAGTCACTTCGCACACGTGTAGCGCATAAGTACGCCGGTTTTGTTCAATAGTTCACTTTTTCTTCCTTTTTTTTTGCTAGTGCACTGTTCACTTGTTCTGTTCACTTCACTCATACCTTGCAGTTTCACACACCTTGCATACAGAGGCAACAAAGAGGGAGAGGGAAAAGGTTGGGCGAGCGGCCGAGACGCGTCTGCTCGCGGCGCCGCGCTCAGACCAACTGTATGCCTGGATGCGAGCACGCGACTGTCGGATCTCGTTGACGAGACCTCATGGCTCCTTTTTTAGTTGATCGGTCCCTCCACGCACGCCTGGCTGAAGCGGCCGCCACAGCAGTGGTGCGAGGACGACGACTACGTGAAATTCGAGAACTTTGTCCATGAGGTCAAAGTCACAAATGATCTAGCCGAGCGGGGATCAGCATGCTGAAGGAGTTCGCTGGAATGGTCGGCGACGAGTCCCAGTTCCAGTGGCTCTTGCAAGCTGTTGAGAGACACAGAGCGAGATTACCGAAGTAGCAAAGCTGCCATGAACGTGAAAAGCAACAGGTTTCGTCTCTGCATGACAGCAACACTGGGGCTTGACCCACCGCTCGGTATGATTTGTTATCTCGATGTGATTTGTTAACACGATGTGATAAGTTATTTGTTATCTACTTTCATGTTCGTTTAAATTCGCCTGCAATTGTTTCGCCTATTATCGAGCGCTCATTGATGCTCAAGGTGTTCAGTGTTCAGTCACAGTCATATCCAGTGTTCAGTCATTGGCGATCCTACCAGTCACCATAAATAAATGAAAGCGCGGAAACGCGACGGCTGATTTTGCAGTTGTATCGAGATGGTTCGAGTGGTTGCGACTATTTTATTATCTGAGTTAAAATTTGTTAAGGCTCTTATCGAGTGTTATTATACCGGAAATCACTCAATGTACTGCTAGGGTACAGTCAACACCTGATTTGAGTGTTAGTTATGCATTTACCGACTTGGGAGCGTCATTTCGCAGGGCGTATGCGACTTGGCAAAAATCTGGTGGAAGCAAGATCAGGGTGACGGGCAACTATACCGTCACTGACCCATATCCAGTTCCTCGCTAGAAAACGCGCTCTTTGGGCTGCAAATAACGATGATCTGGAGACATGTCGAGGTAGAAACCTACTGGATGCGCTGGTAGGTAAGTCTGCAGAATGTTGCCTGACGATGAGATACCAGAGTAGAAAACCGCTAGACTTGCGGGCAAAAACGGCAAGTTGGAAGTCCGAACACGCAAACTTTGGGGTCGATGCGGCACCCTAAGATATTGATCGATCCTGCTAAAACCAACACCAATGGACTTAAAATGAACCAAACAATGGGAAAATTTGCGAGATGAAGCTATCTTCGAAAAAATTGAAATGTGAACCTGTCTATTGCGCACGGCCGGGAAAAGCTAAATTATAGCGGCACACACCAATTTCATATACAACTATTAAATACAATTATCAAATATAATTATCTCAGACAGGAATATGACTAATAATGCATCGGAGAGTAGGCATGCAAATCGGCGCGGGGGGCGGAGTTCTCGACCTACATGTGTGGTGTGTATGGCCGCGCACCACATGTGTTTTTTTTTTTGCCCAGGTCGGTCCCCACCCTTTCGCGTTGTGTGCTGTCAGGAAAAACCTGGCGACCGGAACCCAGCCGTCACCGACTTCGTGTGGCACTGCTACCTATTCACGTCCAATCGGATCAAAGGGATTGGAATGTAGGTGTGGTGCCTGGGAAGCGTCGACACCATCGAAAGTCATGTCGGTATATCATGGGCCATGGAAATTCTGGCTGAGTTGAGACATCTTCAACAGATCCTGATCTTAGTACATGGTAATGCAGTGCAATTCGTACTAATTCTGATTCTAGCCTGATCTCCTATTTCTATCCGGTAGACACCAGGACGGAATTGTCAATTTTTGTCCCCTCCGTGGCAGAGCACGACCTCCACTCAGCGCACACCAATGGCACTAGAAGCACACCAACCCGACGAATTGTTGGCGCTTTCAAAATCTGAGAAGTACCTAGGACTAATTCAAGGAATGGACGTTCTGCCTACAACCCGGTTCAGACTTACTTAACCCGAGCTAAGCTAACCTAAAGTAATCCGAACTAAGCTAAGCTAACCCAACTTAACAAGGCTTAAACCTAAAACCTACGGATGTTTGACAGGAGCCACAGATGCTCGATCACGAAGAATCTACGGATATTCGATTGCTTACGGGTGTCACAAGCTACGTGATCGCCGGCAAATCATGTGATCGCCCGCAAGTCGTGTAGTCGTCTACACGTGTTGTAATCGTTTGATGCTCCATATATTTGAGCGGACAATTTGCTGTTGACTAGAGAAAAATGTTGGTGCCTGGGGCCAAGGTATCTGCCGAACAACTTATTGGCTCTCCCATGTGATGCTCACAGCTCTCAGATGTGAGAACGGATGCTTCCTCATGACCAGTATCTATCTGGTGACCAACATCTGTGTGGTAGCCAACATCTGTATGATGGCCAGTGTCTGTCTGATGGCAAACATGTAGATGCAGGTGGTTTCAGCAGCCGCCAGGCGACGCTGATCACGACAGTGTAGCAGGATGGTAGTGTTGGCTGTGGGTAGGTGTCTGCTGAGATGTGTGCCGTGCCGTTTTTTTAACTGTCGAAAGATGAATGTTTAGGCCACCATCCTGAAGATGCATGGTAAGACGGCGGTCCAGTGTTGTATGACCGATGCAGTATACGTTGCGGGTTTCGCAGTCCCCGGTTGTGCACTTGAAACAATATACTACGCTTTAACGAGGGATGCTGTTTTGGTGCATGGCAGTGAACAACGGAACGATTTGTGTGATCATGCTGGACAGGTGTGGTGTTGTTCAAAACAATGTCACGTATCGCCTTTTCGTCCCTTCGCCATGCATGTGTGAACATAAACGGAGAATCGCTTGCGAAGTTCGTACGGCCGAGGCGGTAGCGAAGACAGGATGCTCCCAAGGTGGGCTGCAATTTTCTTTTCCGAAAATGGAGGTTATCAAAGAGAGTTGGTGCGGCAACGCCACGCCAATTTTGAAGTTGGTGTGACCATGGCCATACCATAACGCACTCTCCAGCCATCATGTTTTTTTTGTTTGTTGTAATGGATAGTAATGGACTTGCTGGCGTCATGAGGGGTTTACAGCGATGTAGACGGCTCATGATTCGAGGAAACTAGTTCGTCATTTAATTCGAGGCTCAGCATTTGCCAATGGATACGGCCGCGCCAAATTTGTTCTCAAGCAGTTCAAAATTAATGCGATTGCTCAGCCCATGAGGTTTATCTTTTCGTTTCCAGAATGTGGACTTTGATATGGCAGAAGGTTGATATTACAGTGTTGGTGGTGATAAAACACCTTCATTGCGGTTGGTCAAATATGATCGTACATTCCTGATATGCTGACACTGAGGCAGAACTATATTGCATAAAGTGAAAACAGTCCTATAACTTCTCCATACAAGTGACGGTCAAGGACTTCACAAATCAACCTTTATCACTCGTGTATTTATTTCCAACATAGCGTTGTGACTGTCTCGAAGGTCAGACTAGATCACGTTATCTTAGGCCACATGCTCACGATTTCAAAAACCAAGTGAACAAACCTTTCGAAATTAACGTATTAGTAGATCATGACGAGTTCAGCAGTGTATAGCTTCGTGCACTTCGTGTTGCACATCATTGAGCTTGATATCTCCAAAGACTTAGGTGACCTCTCAAAAATGTCCGATGCTATAATTCTCTAACCGTTGCTTCGATTTCTCCCGATATTGCACAGCTGGATTTTACAGATAAGTAGTAACCCTATATAAGTATTTTTGTCGAAATATAGAATGTAATTTGGGCCCTTCATTTGTCGGCGTCTCGTGAATGGAATGGAATGGGCTACCTGCCACAATTCTGAAACATTTCCGCCATCTGTTTAAACCCTTGACCTTACAACGTGTTAGAGCATTTGTGCATCACAACATTGAAGATCAGATGACTAATATTATCATCATATCACCTGCCACGAACATCAAATGTGTCTTCCTGAAATACAGTATATTACTGAAATATAAGCGTATTTCGGTAATATACTGTTATAAACAAATATTATAACTGGCCACGATAAGCTAGGCCAAAAGCAATCCATGCATGCCTAATTTTCAACGGATATGTATAATTTTATGGGCAAAACCGTATATTTTTGTTGCTTCGGAAGATAAGATACCGAACTTCATTTCTGCACTTTTTCAAATCGCATAGTTACTGTCCCAATAACTAAAGCAACCTTATGGCACGATATCGCGATTTCGAATTACCAGTAAACGGAACTTCCGAAATAGCCAAAAGATGCAACGGATTATTGTGAGTTCACCGATACATACTTTTGCATAATTCAAATTGTCCTTCATTGTATCAAGGGCATAAAAATATAACCTTGTTTGGTGACATCTCAGAAATTCTCGAGGCTATAACTCCATCGACAGCTGGATTCGGCGCATCAGATAACCCTACACAAACATTTCCATCAAAATATAAAACGTGTGCTATGCCCTTGTCGATTTGTCGTTTAATGGGCCATGTGACATTCTTTCCTTCTTGTATTTTTGCTTTCATAAGGCAATTCGATGTTCAGCACGGCGTGTGCTGCGGCCAGGAAATTTGGTTAGCGGATGGCCTATAATCAATGATGCATAGTATGCAGTAGAACACGAAATGATGGGCACCTTCGCCACATGCGTTTTTTTTGCACCCGTATGGTGTGTGCGTTCGGCACGTACGTTTTTTGTTGCAGCCGTGCTCTAGGAGGCGGGTGTAAGAAATAGTTCCACAAGTTGAAACCTTGATAAAATATGCTACTACGCTAAGTGCTAAAATGTACGCACATGAAGCCTTACTAAAATATGTCACCCACAAAGAATCAGCTGCTTTTGAGGTCGGTGACCGGATGTGGTGCACCTTGTGATTCTCAGGAGCGGGCCTCTATTTTGACATGAGCTCCACCAGGTGAGTGGCATGCACTGCAGATACCAAATTTGGCCTAACGAAAGACAATCATTCCTGCTTTCCGAAAACTGCACGCCTTTTCTGAACTCGACTTTTGATTTCATCAGTATGTCGCACCGCGACACGGTGATTCCTGCCGATACACATCCAGCTGATCTGGTCCGACAAAAAAAATGTTTCCTGAACCATAAGAATCTTCCCGCTGGCCTCTAGATTTAAGCGAGTTGGCGGGGCTGGTGCTAAGTATATCTTACATACATCTTCCATTGATCAACCCACTTTTATGTCCTCTAAGTATAACTGAATATAGCGAGATTCATCACTACAGTCATTTGTTACCACCAGCTTGATATCCTGACCAAATCTTAAGCGATCATTTCTCAGTTCTAGGACGATACTTTCGCGAAGGTAACAGCGAAAAGTGAATTTCACTGGTTTTCGGATCGCCATCTTATGATCTTTTTTATTTTTATAACATTTGGTGCTGGCTGCAAGGTAAAACAACGAATTACAATGGCTGCAAAGTCAAAACGCTAAACTAACACAAGCTAAAATAACGAATTCTTAGCGAATAAATTCACGGCAAGAACAAGCATTGAGCAAAGATGCATAGATGGCAGTACAACACTGCAACAATGACAATGCATACATAGTGCAAATGATTTTCGCTGTGCTGTACCGCTTTGTAAATGATGTTGAGAAGGTATGGAAGCTGGCAAGCTGTAATCAAGCAGGCTAGAATAACCGAAAAGAAGTTTGTAGGCAGAAAATGCATTTAGATACATCATTCTTCCCATTTTGTATAGGGCATGAGTGTTGTTTTGTATGCTTTTGAGGGTTATTTCGTCCCATCAATGCGGATTTTACCCCATGAGCGTATGTTTCTGAAAATTATTCACGGATCAATTCAGTCAAGGGGAGAGGCAATATTTGCCTATATTTGCGTCAGGGGAGGGGCAAACTGGATTTGTAGGAAGGCCCACCTATACCCACTGAGAAACCCTTGGATTTCGACCGCTATTTTGTGAAGGGGGACCTTTCGAAAATAAATCATTGGTGATCAATTGAATTATCATGTGGAGGCTTCTAATCTACCACTACCGTTTCTGATTAGTTGGATTTCAACCCTAACTCCACCACCCAGTTCTAAGGCATTTTTTGGGTATCCTTTGATAAGTCACCTCATACTGCTGAAGTCACACCTATGCCACAAAAAACGGATTGTTGTCCGAAAATATCAAGCTCCTGGAGCCCTCCAAAATAAGAATGGATTCCAAAAAATCAGCGTCTGGGCGAGGAAAGTGGCTCTGGTGCGCCAGTTGCGCACGGCACCGAAAACATGCCCGACCTAGAACAATCGAGCTGGGATGCAAATACATTATGCCAGGGTCTCGAAAAAGCGGGCCGGGATTCGGACTTTTTTCAATCAGAAAATCGCGTTGAGCCCAGAAAGCTGGCGTTGGGTCCCCGGAACCACGCGCCTGAGAGCGATAAGTCGGGCTGGGACCCAGAAAAATCGCGCTGAAGTCCTAAAATCGTACTGGGGTCCCACAAATGTGCATCAGAAGCCAGAATAAACACAGTGGGACCCTAAGAGCACAACGGGGGCTGAAAATACCTCGGGGCTAAACCTCTAAAGCGCAGTGTTCGAAAGGAGCGAGAGGGCCATAACATGTGCGTTACAACCCTAAATAAACATACCTGGAGCTCTAACAAAAATGCACTGGGGGCTCTCAAGGCACACAGGGCCCCTGATAACGAACAGTGGTCTGAAAAAATGGCTGGGCCACAAAAGGCAAAATGGTTCCAAAACGAACAATAAGATCGGGAGCTAAATATGTAAGCACATTGGGATCTTCGAAAACGCCCTGTCACGTAACAAAAAGTCCTCGGTGAAAATAAGAAAAATAACGAAAAAACATCTTAAAACGAGCAGGGGTTTCGAAAATGTAGTAAGCCCCGAACTCAAATTTAAAATGTGCCCATCACTTTAAAATGTTAAATTTTGACAATTTCAGGCATTCCAGTTCATATCACCCGGTCACCACCACGCCAACGTCCGTGCACGTGCACACTCATCTTGCGCATTCGGCGCATTCACCACTCTTTGTGCTATGCTACGACTTCTGCTGGGCCTTCTGCGCTTTGCTAATTGCTGCCACATGCTAGACTCACGTCATATTTGACGTGCTGGAATGGTTCGCTGTCGATGAACTGCGTGTCGAAGTCGATGATGTCGAAGTCGATGAACTAATTTCGACCATTGGTTCCACATTCTCCACATTTTCTGGTAGTTATGAAATCTGAATTCCGCTGAGCTTTGATGCACCTCATATCTTTGCTGCTATCCTCCCAGAATGGCTACCGAACCGAAATCCTTCCTCAGTGTTCTTTTGTGGACCCGTTGCGTCTTGGTCTGCGGGATGTGTCGTATAACTCCAGTCCATTTTGATAGAGGTTTAATACGTTTTCAAACCCCATGCTCGTTTTAGGACTTTGTTGCTTTTTGTTGTGCACCGAGGATTTATTAACATGTTTGGGCGTTTTCGAAGATCCAGATGTGCTTAGCTCCCGGTCTTTTTGTCCGTTTCGGCACTATGTTGCCCTTTGCGGCCCCAGTCTCTTTTTCAGACCCTTGTGTGTTCTCACGATTTCTGTGTGTCTTCTGGAACATTTTTTAGAGGTCCAGGTATGTATATTTATCGCTGCAGAGCATGTGATAAGACCCTGTCGCTTTTTGGGAGACTGTGCGTTTTTGGAGGATCAGTTGTATCGCTTGCCCCCACTGTGCTCTTAGGGTCCTATTGTGTTTATTTGGGCCTTCTGACGCACACTTGTGGGGCTCCAGTCCGGTTTTGTTGCTTCGGTGCGATGCTTCTGGGTCACAGCGCGACTTATTGAGCCCAGGCGCGTGGCTGCGGGGACCCAACACCAGTTTTGTGGCCTCAACGCGATTTTTGTGGATCTTTTCTGATTAAAACAAAAAGTCTGAACCTCGGCCTGATTTTTCGAGCTCCTGGCGCCATCTTTTTGTTTCCCACATCCATGTTTCGAGATCCGGTGCGCTTTTCAGTGCCACGCGCAATTTGTGAAAGCATCTGGTAACATGTTCGGTGCTCCAGAGCCATTTTCCTGGCACTGACATTTCATTTGTGGAATACATCGTTATATTGGAGAACTCCAGCTTGATTTTTCTGTCGGAAGCCGATTCGGTTTTGTTGTCACACTATTCTTACGTGAGACCCTTGACGCCAGTTTTTGGAGCCTCGACGGGATTACCAATGGAAATTGTGGGTCCCGAGCGTGATATCTTGGGGGACCGATTCGAGTGTGTGGGATGCGTTGTACTTAACTGTTGCCTCAACGCGACTTTGGCGGTTCGTGCTGCAAGTTATCGGGTCTCAGAGTGAGTTTTCTTGGCCCCGGCGTATTTATTTGGAGACCCTTGCGCGAATTCTGGTGGACCGACTCGAATATTGATGGACCCAGCGCGACTTTTGGAGCCCTTGCCCGACTCTTGGGAGCTTATTATCTTTTAGGATGGAGGGGGCATTTGCCACTTTGACATGCCACTGAAGGAGTATATTTTTGTCCCAGAGTGACACTCCGGTTAATGATTGCTTTTCTTGGAGCAGTTGCAACTTTTGGGGTCCCGGCGCGACCTTCTGGGCCTCCAGTGTGATTTTCAAGAGCTGCGACGTGACTTATTTTTAGTCCAATGTGATTTTTTGGGTCCCGACGTCATTTGCTTGGATCTCTAGCGCGAGCTTTAGGGCCCTCGACACCTTTGTGGGTCCAATACGTTTTGCGGGCTTTTGGCCTCATTGCTGGAACCCCAGAGTGATCATTCGTGTCCGGATTGTTTTTCGTTGCTCCGGCTTCATTTGTTTTGGCTCCATTGAGACTGTTGTAAAACGGTACGACCCGTCATGCCCTTAGAGTGATTTTCAGGAGCCCCAGCCAGATCTTTTGGGGCTCATATCGTGATTTTCAAGCAGCCTGGTACGACTTCTACTATTTCTTAGGGGGTTCTTCTTGCAAAGTATAGGCCTCATCTCGCGCCTTAAGGATCCCATCTCATTTCCTGGAGCCTCTTTACCGGTTTTCAATGTCTCCTTGTGTGTTCTACTCTCCTCCATATTCAATGGTTCTCCTCTCTCGTCTTGGAGGGCCTCCTCTTGCATCCTGGAGCCCCTTTAACCTGCCCTGTCGTATCCTCACACCCCGTCTCGGGGGGTTGATAGAAACCCCCTCTAATATCCAACTAAGCGTCGCACAAAAATCAAAAAAAGGATTAATCGTAAAGCGCTCGACGAGTAGAGTCCTACTCCCCTCCCAAAAAATCTTTCCCCAAAAGTGGCGTCATTAGGGGCCTATATTTTCACCACTTACATCATGTTTTTGGCTCTTGAGAGTTCATTTTGGGGAGATTTGAAAAAAGGACAAAAATTATTTGGAATCAGAAAAGGACAGCGAAATCGACCAGGGCCATACAATTTTTATGTGGCAACCGAAAAATGATTTTTTTTCTTCTAATTAAAAAATTCTGAGTTATCTGGTTTTCTTTAATGTTCCCTTTCAAATGAGTAGAGCGGACCGAAAAAAGCTGTTCGAAGTCAACTTGCTCGAATAAAAATGTTTACTTTAACCAGAATCTAAGATCTGAGCTCTAATAGGCAAATATACAAAACTAAGCACTCAAAAACCGAAAAAAATCACTCTATCCCTAAAGATCCCTAAAGTTTTGTAGTATCCCTAAAGATGAGCAAACACTGGAAGTTTCACTAAAACATTTGTATCTGTGAGAGCGTGACGACTGGTTGAAGTTTTTTGGAAGTGACCTCCCTTGACCTAGACTAACTCATTGACCGTGGATGACTTGACTTAACAATTTTGACACAACAAGCCAAATTGATGTGGAAAAATGTTTGCCAAATTTCATTGACAGCATGATCTTCTGTCCCGTCGGCCTCCTTGGTCACCTTTTTTCCTGTGCATTTCCGGATAGGGGCGTCCTCAAATTTTAGGACCCCAGTCTCACGGCAGGGGGCGGGGGCGATTTCCCCCGCCACCCCTGGTGGCGACGCCCCTGGTTTAATCCTTGACCTCACGTATTATAACATTTGTGCAACGTAACATTAAAGATGTTATGTCGCACAGTTTGCCCCGGTAGCTCAGTTGGTTAGAGCGCTGGCCTGCACTGGTCTCCCCTGTACTGGCAACACAGGGTTCGAGTCGCTTCGCGCACTCGCATTTAGTCCCCAGCCGGTAGTGTCAGTTGGCAGCTGGCCCGATAAGGTCGGGGACGAGCTACCGGGTGGCCGTGGCCGTGCATTGGCGGCACGTTAAACTTTCGGTCTAACTTCTGCCGTTGAAGTGGACTTCATGGATCGGGTGGTGGGGTCAGGGTTCACGCAACAAGCTCTGCTTAGCAATAGAACCCTGGCTCCTCAAGCCACCCCAGCAGCAACTCGGATTAAATTTATTTTAAAAAAAAGAATAAAAAAGATCAGATAATTAACATTATCATCCCGGCATGTGCCTCGATCAAAAGCCTCGTACTTCAGTAACATATCGTACTAAATACATATTCATGGAGGCCACGATAAACTAGCGCGACAACAACCATGCAGTCTAGTTTGGAATGGATATGTAGAGCTTTAGGAGCAAAACTATATTCATTTCTTTATTTCGAAAGATAATATCGATCATCATTTCTGCACTTTTTCAAATCGCACTGCGACTGTCCTGAAAGTTGAAGTAGGTCACGTGGCCATAGGCACCGATCTCAGGATTTGAATTGACTCGTAAACGAAAATCTCGAAATAACCAAAAGATGCATTGGGTCGTTTAAGTTCAGCGATATATACTTTTACACAATTCCGATTGTTTTTCATTTCATAAGCACGCACCGTCTCTGGGGAGGGGGTCTTCAACCGCCCCTTAAAGTTTTCCGCGGATAGTGAAAGAACGGCGCGCGATAGAGCGCCGAAATTTGGCATACCTTTTCCCACGACAATTTGGCATGTTGTGTCAACATTTTGAGGTCAGGTCTTTTGGGGTCAACGAGTTAGCCAAGGTCAAGTGAGGTCACTTTAAGAAAAGTTCAAACAGTCGTCACGCTTTAACTGGTAAAGATATTGCAATGAAACTGTCCGCGTTTGCATATTTCTAAGGACGAAACAAAACGCACCAGAGGAATTGTTTATGTTTCAGTTTTGATTAATTCTTAGTTATGTATACCTGCCTATTAGAGATAAAATCGTAGATTGTGGTTAAAGTACGCATTTTGTTATCGGAGCAAGTTAAGTTCGAACAACGTTTTTCGGTCTGCTCTATCCCATAGGGAAACACAAATTGAAAATTAAAAACTTTAGAATTCACAAAAGTTGTTTTGGGTCTATAAAAATGTATGACCCTAGTCGATTTGCCTTCCTTTTCTGATTCCAAATATTTTTTTATATCTCCCCAAAATGAACTTCCCAAGGCCAAACACATAATGTAAGTCCACAACCAGCAACCAAGCAAGCAACCAATCAACGAAGCAAAAGAAGTCCAAAACTCTTTTGCCTCCTCGCAATCGAGAACGAAACAAGAACAAGACAACGAACAGCTAGCCACAGTACGACGTCGCGAAGCCGAAACGCCACCAAGGAGGCTTCGACGCCACAGGCGCAGCCGGACGGTGAATTGCCAAAGTGCAACGTAAAAAGCCGAGCGGCGCCGAAGGCGTTCAAGCAAAGGCGCGACAACGCCAGCTGCTCAAAGGACACCGAAGACGCACAACGAATTCGACCACAAGTCGTCCGACCAGCCTGCCACCAACTCGACTTCTACTCTTCAATACCGACTTCTAGATCTGTTCTACACTTCCGACTTCCAGCCGACTTCCGACTTCTATCTTCAACTCGACTCCAAGTTGGTCCGGCAGTGTCGCCAACCCTACCCATACCGGCGATATCTGCAATAAGTGCACATCTAACTCTTCCTAACCCAATGCCAAACCCACGACCCTCTACAACACGAAACATGAATACAGACGCCACGCTGGACACATCGACGGGTGACTTCTTCCTCTGTCGCCGGGATGATGGGGAGCCCATGGGCTCCCTTGACCCATGGACGGCGGAGGAGGAGATGAGCCGTCGGACGCAACAGCCCTTCCACGGACACCAGAAGCGACCAGGGGCACTTTTAATCAAATCATACAACTCCCAGGACGCAGGCATACTGACACACATCACATACATAACTGGAATACCTGTCACCACAACACCAGCCGCACATCTCAACAGATCGCAAGACATGATATACGAACGGGAGGTGGCCTGGATGACGGAGGAGGAACTGGCTATCAGGTTAAGGAGCCAGGGGATCTCCTCCGTCTGCAGGCCACCCGCCACAGCACACAAACAAGACTCACACACCCTCATACTGATCTTCAACACAAGACATCCACCCATTCTCGTTAAAGGCGGCTACATTAGGTATAAGGTCACGCCACGAGCACCCCTCCCTCAACGCACCCCATAACCACGTGCACTACCAGTCCACAACGCTGCGTCGGCTGCGGCGGAGACCGCACCTCCCGGGACAGGGCCTGCCCTCGGTGGGCGAGGGAGAAGGAGATTCTCCGTCTCGTCCACCTAGAAGGCTGGGCTCTACTGCTGGGAAGGTCGTGGATCAATGGCTGGCAGCAGACGCAGCCCACACAATACCACAACACATCCGCGCACTCGACACAAACACAAGCATTACGCAGGACCTCACAACCAACCAAAGGAACAAAGACAGACCCAGCAAACATAGTCAGGCCGCAACTCAAAGCAACAAAACAAAACAAACCTCGGCACCAATCGCCCATCCACTCAACGCAGGAACCACCCCTACCACCCCCACCATAAGGTGGAGCATGCAACCCATCACCAGCACCAGGACCATCAGAACCAGTACTAACACCATGCGCAGTGCGAAAAACTCTAACTACCTCTAGCAACTCATCTAAAACAACCTCCAACAGCTCACCTCTAACTCACCTAAACAGCCGATATCACCTAACGGTGGCAGGCTGATCAAATGTAAAACTCACGATGTAAGTCGTCACTTTTGGGAATACAAATTTGGGGGTGATGTCTGGCCCTACTCGTCGAGCGCTTTCCGATGATACCTCTTCCGCTTTCGTGCGATGCTTAGTTTGGAGATTAGAGAGGGGGCTCCTATCAACCCCCCACCCACCGAGGCGGGTTGTGAGGACATGACCGGAAAGACCGGGTTGAAGGCACCTCAAAAGACAAACTTGTTTGGTAACATCCCACAAACGCCCGAGGCTATAAATCCTTGACCCCTGACCTGACCTTTCTAAAAAATAGTACAGTTGGAATCGGTGCATCAGATAACCCCACACAACTATTTTCATCAAAACATATAATAATAGGTGTTATTTTTGCCCTTTCACTTGTCGATTTGTCGTTGGATGTACTGCATCGTAAAACGACTATCCAGAGGAGCAATCGGACATAGGTGAACCGAATTACCTTGCAGTTCATAACGTAAAACGGCTACCCAGAGGTACAACGGACGTGGATGAGCCGAATTGCCAAACAACGTACTAACCCCACTGATATCCCTGTATGGCATGCTTAAACTAACCCTATACTCAGAACTAACTCGCGGTGGCCGGCGTGATAGGCGGTGTGAACAATTAGCCGCTTGTCCGAGGAGCTCATTAGATCCCCGCCACGACTTAAGCACATAAATAGCACAAACTATAACTTAAAACTCCTTTGGCGTAAATGTACATTTGTCCGCGCTTTGCTCACAAAAAACTCATTTTAAAGGGGAGCAAATGACCTTCATGATCCCAATGCCTCTCAGTCACTCTCTCCCCATATTGCCCATCTGCCATCTCTCTCCCTCTCTCTCTCTCTCTCTCTCTTTCTCTCTATCTCTATCTCTCTCTCCCTCTGTTTCTCTCTCTCCCTCCTTCTCTCTCTTTATCTCTCTCTCTCTCTCTCTCTCTCTCTCTCTCTCTCTCTCTCTCTCTCTCTCTCTCTCTCTCTCTCTCTCTCTCTCTCTCTCTCTCTCTCTCTCTCTACAAGAGGAAAGACTTAACCAACGCGCAAAATCCAAGACTTGGGAATATGGGTGCATGATCTGTAAAGTAAAAACGCCGGAAGGAGGATGGTGAGATAGAGAGGATGACATATGTTGTCCATCGCTGTGCACATGCTATTGGCTTATATCATAACCATAATCTTTGGGATCATTGGCCATCCCAACCTACTTGGGGGGGGCACTGGTGTGGAAGGGGGCACTGGTGGGGGAGGGGGCACTGGTGGGGGAGGGGGCACTGGTGGGGGAGGGGTACTTTGAGGAGGGGGCACTTGGGGAGGGGGTATGTGCCACGTCTATCTTCTAAAAGCATACATATTTGGTAAGATCAGTTCAAACTTCTCTGAGAGAAGCGGAGTGGTCGACTTTCCAAGAATATTCTGTACAGTCAGCGCCATACGATCGGGGTTTGTCTAGCAGACGCTCTGGCTGCCAATCACCGAGCTCCTGCATCACCATCCCCTGAATAGAAAACAACCTATGCCAATGGCGTTTGCACGAAACTGAAAATAACCAACTTTTGTCGCATGCGTGTTCCTGTGCCAGATATGTCTACCGAACAGTCCTCCCGCACCCATAACCCGTTCCTCTCCGGCTCTTCCGTGCATTCGTCAGCGTGAAAGTTTTTCTCCTTCATAGTTCGGTGCATAGCGGAGGCCCCGGTCGTGGGTAAATTTGGAGACTACTGATGGTTGCTGGACATAGGCCCCTGCTTCTGGTAGAGAAAACAAAAAATAACAAAATTGACAGATCGTACAAATCGGGAATGAAGTGGTTCAAGGTACGAAGTTTTTCATTCCATGGTCGATCCAGGGAACGCATTCTCAAGCTGGTCTCCTGAGCTGGCTAGATATCTCCATTCGTGACTTAGTGGATAGCGTAATGTATAATTTCCCATGCCACATACCGAGGGTGGATAATGCAAGAGGACGCATCACGCCGGTGCAGAACTGATGGACAAGTCCATCGGATACTTGATTTGAAGGAGAGCAAACGTTGCGTTTGCTTTGCGTTGCGCAACAGGCCTCCACCATTGAGTGAAACCACTGGCTGTTCCATCATGAGTTTTGACACAAAATAGTACTCTGTAAGACCACCTCGTATTACATTGTGCATGACGTTCATAGCAAATGAGCATGCTCACCCCTGTTCCAGAGCAGGCGTGCGACATTTTAGCTATTCTTCGCAAGCAGTCATTACGCTATACACTTTGATGTCTGAGCACTTCTCCAGTCTCCCAGCCCACAGAGCCCACGGTACTCGACTGAGTGGTTTTCTGCGTGTAGCATGCATATTGATACCCAGTCGTGAACGTTGGTGGTAGTCAAGCCATGCATTGAAGCTTTTGCCATAATTTTTGGTTCGAAAAACCTCTCAATTATTCCACTCATTTGCACATCTTCATAGAGGATCGCAAACAAATCGTTATGAGCATGCCGAAATGGGAAAAAAATATCGAAGGGGCAGGCAACAACACCTGATTCCATTAAATCAAATCAACATTCAAGACACAAATGAAGTTGATTTCGATCGCGTCTGCAGACAAACCTCACACCTCAACTGGAATCAGACCTCTCCAATGGTACTGAAGGGAGCTACGATGCACGGCTGCCGGAGGACGGTCCGCCGTGGTCAGAGGACGGTGCACCGTGGTCGGAGGACGGCGCACCGTGGCCGGAGGACGGCGCACCGTGGCCGGAGGACGCCGCACCGTGGCCGGAGGACGGCGCACCGTGGCCACAGGACGGCGCACCGTGGCCAGAGGACGGCGCACCGTGGCCGGAGGACGCCGCACCGTGGCCGGAGGACGGCGCACCGTGGCCACAGGACGGCGCACCGTGGCCAGAGGACGGTGCACCGTGGCCGGAGGACGGCGCACCGTGGCCACAGGACGGCGCACCGTGGCCGGAGGACGGCGCACCGTGGCCAGAGGACGGTCCAGCACATCTTGCAGTAGTAGCACGTCTTTGGGGAGTGGAGTAATTAAGCCAGAACTACACATTCTATGCTGGCAACCTATCTTACATACCCTGCGCGGTCCATGAATTCATAGTAGCCATAGTCATGTGGCGCCCCTGAAAAGTGGGGCGCTAACGATCAATGGAAAGTGATGGACTGTGGTGAAGAGGCTCCGTTATAGGCGCTGCGCGCCTTCCGGCTGGCGGAAGCAATCGCGTTGCTGGCACTCACGGCACGGGCTGTCGACAGTTGTGCTGCCACTCGCTACCAAGGTAACAACACCGGACACTGCGTGCCCACTGTGGCCAACTGGTATTGGCATTGTCGCCGTTGCACTTGCACATCGGTGGAGGAGCGAGGACCAGGCCTTGAAGTCGCCCCGATCACAGTCCGTGAATATTTGCCGTGGCCCTGAAGCAGGCGAAGTTGGATGTAATCTAAGTGAACGGAAGGCTGATAAACTGGATAGCGGTGCATAGTTCACGTGTACGGTAGGTATTGATGAAATGTTCAGCTTCTCGACATAACGCCCGCCATGTCTGTCTCCACTGCACTTTTGTCCCCTACATCCATTTTTGTGGTTATTTCTCAACGACCACAACATTTCTTCGCATATCTCGTGCCGCCGAGCATATCTCGAAAATGGCCCAACACCTTCCTGTCACATATTTTGATGAAAGTGGTATACACGGTTATCTGAGACCCTTCAACGATTTCTGATTTCTTTTGAGCTCAATCGGAGCAGCGGCTCACGAGTTATTGCATGCTGTTCGCACTGAAGGTCAAACTTTCAGAGCCAATATCTTTATGTTATGTAGATATAAATTATGAAAATTGTATATCGTTGGAATCGCAATGAGCTCATCATGCGATTCCTGAAGTCAGCTTTTAATGTGTGCAAAGTTGGAAAATATGACCGCGTGACCTCGGATAACGTGACGTGTGGCGACACCTAGTACAAGGATATTGACATAATCGTTTTTGTAAAAGGAAACCTCATCATTTATCTTTCTGATGAAAAATAAACACCATATATAACTAATAACAGATTCAGATAACAGCAACTAATAACAGATTCTGTGACAAACATTGTCTGACTTACGCGAAAAAATGCCGTTTAAATAGGCCTGCTATTCAGTAAGCTTGGTTGTTCCGGTTCTTCGAAAGAGTGCAAAATCGTAGTGTGCCGCGGATGTGTTTGACAAATTTTGCTAAGCCTTTAAATCTTATCTCCAACACTAAACTTACATTTAGACTAGGCTGAGATACGATTAAATATCAGATGTGCAACATTACCTGATGCACACCGGTAAGTACGCACGGGCCTCAGAGGACAGTGGACGTTCGGCAGTCGACATCCACGCAGACCCCAGTTGGTACGAAACGGGATAGCATTATCTGTGAACTTCGATCCCAGTTTATGCTGCCTTGTCGTTTATCCCCGCTGTCTATGGGATGGGGGGGAGGGGGGGTCTAGTTACGCCGTGTAAACCGACAGGGCTGACTCGAGTGGAGCGATAAGATAGGGGATCCCCTCATAAAACCGTGAGCGTAGAATCGGAATCGTATGCTCAGTCGACGCCAGGCACCGGGTGAAGAGGTCTGGTTCTTAACAAAGTGAAACAGTGTTGGCTTATCCTGGTATTTCACAAGGCCTGAGCAATGGTACGGCAGTGCTATTCTGATCCATATAAGTGCCATAAATCTCACGTAACTAAAGGTGTAAGGCTACCATCTGAGCAACTGGTCGAACTGGTGAATGACAGTCGAAGTCAGAAGGGCGTTTTCCTTTGCACGAACTGCATTGGAAGGTTGCCTAAGGATCCTAAAAATATTCCAATGCAAGAGGCATCGCAGATTTCAGTTATGTGACACCAGCAGCCAAACTTCCAGTGGAAATGATTCAAATCCTGTATCTGACGAGAACTACGCACCCTCGGGTGAAACCGACCATGCAACAAGCTATCTTGACGCCGACGTGACCTGACCCATCCTAGGCGTATCGCTGTTGAGGACAAGTGGCTTCTTATATATCTTATATATATATATATATATATATATATATATATATATATACAATCAACTACCTGCTTATTGTGTGCATTGATGAATAATTGGTGGTCAGATGTTCGGGTGAAAATACATCAACCTCTATAACTCTTTGATATAGTGTGGTATAGGTGTAATGTGTGAAGTATGTCAGCCCTGTCAAGTGCGTCTTTGCCAGCTCTCAGGAAGTGAAAGAAGCAGCGTCTTATCTCCAACAGCGATTCTCGAGAGCAGTTACGGTGAAAGGCACACAGCGGTTCCACAGATTCTCGCCCTCAGATCTCACGTCCATCGAGGAGCATGAACTTTCCAATGACCCGAGACGTGTCGTGAGGGTGAGCAAAAAGTGAAGTGCTATGAGAGAACGCTATCCCTCCTGACCGTAAAGGTGCAGTGAGGTTCATGTACTATGCAATGAATAACAAAATCGCTCCTTTGCCAACATATGTGTGTGAGTATGTGAGCAGGAACAAGTATTAGGACACCAGGCGTAATTGGGCGTCTCTGCCTGTGGTTTTTAGACATATAATATACGAAATAAACTAGTGCGTCACAATACCATTGTGCTATGAATTATGTATAGATTTGGTGGTTGCATAGCATGCACAAAGTGTGACAAGTTCACATGTCTCAATATGTTTGTGAAATATAGTTCTGCTCAGTAACCTATGCAGGAAATGAGCATGTTTGTGTTTGATTTAATTACGTCACCAAGCTGATAGTTTGCAAAAACGGCATCTCCTCGTTGTTTCGCCAGACTATTCATACAAAATACATCGTCAAGATTTGATCACTCTTGCGTTTATGCAGCGAACATGCGGTCATAGTGTTATGCCTAGTATTCTGAAGCGGACACAAACTTAGGAAAATGGTAACCATCCATCCCATAAGCGAAATATCTTTAAACGATGTTTGCTGTTGGCTATATCAGCCATGCTTTGTCAAAGTATGTCTGCGCCGGATATGAGAAGCAAATGTCTTAGCAACACATACAAAATGTCTCGGTACCATACATGGTATTGTACGCTTCAGAGTCGCTGGCGATACAAAGCTTACGGAATAGCCAGCCAATTTAGGCGTCATTTTTCGCATAGGTCACCCAATATTTGTTAGAGAAACTAGCATTAGGGGTCTAATATACATGGTTTTCATTTTTCACCAGAAATATAAGTAATGAGGCTTTCGTTTTGTGTAAATAATTGTATCAATATCGTTGTACTAGGGGTTACCTCACCACAGGTCACCCGAGGTCAAGGGGTCATATTTTCAAGGTATTCACAAATCAAAAACTGACGCCAGGAATCGAAAGACGAGTTCGTTGCGTGATTGGTTTTCGTGATTAATCCACTCCAAAAGTCTGACAAAAACAGACTGTACGAAAACTGAAGCAATACTTCCCATAAGAAATAATGTAAATCCAACCAATCCGCTTCAGACACCCAAAAATAGTATCAAAACTGCACTATATAGAGCAGAACTACGGTATTCCCTACATAAAACAATGAGAACTAAATAAAAATGACGTAAGAAATTTATAACGGAACATTTAACATCACTTTTACCTTTATTGAAGACTCTTCTTGGCGCATGGAAGACAGCGAGGATGGGAGAGGGAGGAGAGGCTACTGTTTGGAAAGGGAATCCACGCACATAAGGACTTCAGGTGTCAAGCCCCTATCTGGGGTTACTTTCCTTTTTTGTCTTTTACCGGCACTAGGAACAGCTTGAGAGTCACTGAACTCATGTAGCACAAAAAATATATCCAGATAGGTCTGTTTCTGGCGTCTCTTTAAGATTTTCCTGAAATGCGACAAGGCAATGTCATTGAACAAGTTGCAGTCGCGGCTTGCAACAGCTTTGCTAGGGCGATATTTCTCCAAAAAAACCTTGCACCTCACTCGACTTTGCACACATGTCCTTAATCACTAAAGAAGGCACTTTCTCCCCTCTCTCTTCCTCCTCCACATCCTCCGAAACAATTTCCTCAGCTCCCGTTCCTGTTCCAGTTGAATGCTTTGCCGCTCTTCAGTGGTTAGCTCTTCCCTGTGGTCGTCCACCAACTACTTCATATCCTGACCATTCACATCCAATTCCATGGACTTCCCCAAAGACGATATATTCCACAACAGGCGTAGGGTCGTCAGGGTGAGTCTCAAACCATTCAAAATCCTTCTCGAGGACACATTCTGTCCACAATTTTATCCAAGCAAAGTTCGTGGTCATGGAAGTCACTCCCTTTCAAGCCTTATCTATAAGGCTTATGAAATTGAGAATATTCCTCCATAACTCTCTTGGGGTTAATTCAGTTTGCAAGGTCACTTCAAAGCAACCTTGAAGCAGTGCTTTGATGTAGTTTTTTTTTTAAAGTTTGAAATGACGTGCTGGTCCATGGGCTGGATGAGAGAAGTGGCATTACGGGGCATGAACTTCACTGTGATGAGTCTAAATTCCTGCAACAATTGGTCTTCGAAGCCTGAAAGATGAGCAGGAGCAATGTCCATTCGGATTGTCCAGGTACGAAAACCGAGCGGAGGTACGTAAACTAGGACAACATTTCGAGGAAAAAAAGTAGTGGAACACCGAATCGCACGAAAACTAGGGCATATGAAAACCGAGGTGTGACTGTACATCAAACAGGTCGCCAGTGTTGACAGGAACATTTCCCTTTTCCAATATACGGGAAGCTCATCAGTGCCGATTTGTATGGACTGGTGCGAAGAAATGCTTTGGATTTGACGACCTTTAACTTTAAACAAAATATTCGGCCGATTTCCGTTTTTCTTCCTTTAAACGACCAACCGGTCATTTCGAAGCTGGTTCGCAAATCATAATCCATATCGAGCAGTAACATCTGGAGTTACATGCGAAAAACCGAAGGGATGGTCGGATTTCGCCCCCTCGAAGGCGCGTGCTAAGAGACTCGACGGCACACAAAGCATGGCGTATATGTGACGGTAAAATGTGTATTCATTTACGACAAATCGGAGGGATGGGCGGATTTTGTCCACCCTCCCTCTCCACCGCGCATGTTAATAGAATCCAGATGAACAAAATTATCGACCAACGACCATCTACGAACGCTGGAGCGAGGCTCGGCTGGAAAAGCAGAAGGCACAGGCTGTTTATCAGGTGAACTGCGGCAGCACCCCTGCTGCATCTCAGCTGAGTTGGGGCAGTACACCGGCTGTATCTCAGGTGAGCTGCGGCAGTACCCCGAATGGGGCCGATGCACTCTACATCCGGCCAACATTTATGTCCAGAACATCGAATATCCATACCACCAGAGACGGCAATAACCTGGATTAAGGTCATGGCGCTCGTGCGACAAGAAGCTTCGATTTTCTTACCTTCTCCAATGGACTATCCGGCAAATTAGTCTGGACACATCCATACGTGATGTCTGTTGGGGCTCCAATGGTGTCTATCCTATCTTTGGATAGATAACAAATCGTTGCATCATACTGAGTACAGTGTTATAGAATGGATGCATGCCAAACATTTTCGTGCGAAATTCATAGAACTAGGAGGGACTAAGTAAATTTGTACAAAGAGTAACTTGATGAAAACCCATTATTACATTCGCGTATGGTTAGGAGTCAGCTTTTAAGTGGTGTCGGGACTTGCAAGGATGACTAATAGTATCGGTATATAACAAACCCAATCAATAAGCAACAAATGATTCTTATTAGATTCCTCTCGTGTGCATAAGGTAGGTGTAGAAATGCCTATGAGGTATAAAAGTCCACTAGCATCCACATCTGAGCATATCGCTTTGGTACAAATATATGCAATATCGACGTTAAAATCTGCTGGATGCCACCTGTTCACGAACGGAGCGAAAGGTCAGCATGACTGCTTCTGAGATAGTCCACCTGCTTCTGAGATAGTCCACTGACTCCCGGGCTATTACTCAAAAGTGGTATGTTTCCAACAATGTATGAGGAGACCACGTCGTTTGCTGTGGCTTTTCGCCTCCTCAAACAGTTCGTGCAACACTATCCTATTGGCATGTCCGTATCGGCAAGGTATGATGCTCAAGTATCTCGCTACGGTCGAACATAGTCCGAAGCATGAGGTTGGCACACAATGGACCCGACCAGATGATCAGTACGGCAACAAGGCAGCCGTGTCCATGCGCATAGCCGACGTGACAAACTTGCTGCTGGGAGCATGCAGTTGAAATGAAACCACAAAATATAACAGTGCGTTGAGAAACTACGTAAATTATTCTCATCACGGATCTTCTTTCGCAATATATCTTAGGGAGGGTACTGTTTGCACACGATGAGGCGCTTATGCTATTTGCCTTGGGATTCCCGAGTGACGTGGTCAACGCAGTGCATTCACTGTTCCTAATTTAGCATTGCAGACTCCGTTATGTCTTTTGCATTATAATTTTCCTTTTCTAATGGGTAGAGGGGATCGGAAAACGGTGTTCGAAGTCAACTTTCTCAAATCAAAATACTTATTTTAGCAGAATCTTCTATATGAACTCTAATAGGCCAAAGTTATAAAGTATATAATATAGCAAACATAATAAGTAGTCACAAAAGGAAAAAGATGAAAAATTCCTCTCGTACGTTATGTTGCATCCCGAAAGATAAGCAAACGCTGAAAGTTTCATTAAAATATCTGTATCCTTTAAAGAAATAAAGACATAAAGACATAAAAGATTAGTGCAGCTATGAGCCACAAGGGCCCTGCTTGGTTGCACACTGTACACTGAACCAGTTGCCCACCAAATCTGTCAATCAGCCCTCCCTGTAATACTGAAAAGCAAGCCCTGTATTCTTATAATGATTATATATGCTGCTTTTAAAGATGTTCAATGCGCTGCTATTGACAATGTTTTCTGGCAGCTAGTTCCAGTGTTCTACTACCCTGTTGGTGAAGAAAGTCTGCCTTTACCTTGTTCTGCTGTGGTTAACTTTAATTTCGAGTTTATGACCTCTAATTGCATCATTTCTGTTCAATTCAAACATTTCCCAAAGATGTCGCCTCTCCAGACCATGGACAAATTTAAAGACCTCGATGAGATCTCCTCTCAGCCTTCTATATCTAAGTGAAAACATATTCAATTTCTTCAATCTTTCCTCATATGCCAGGTTGCTTATGCTATTAACCATTTTTGTAGCCCTCTTTTGAACTCTCTCTAAAAGCCGACAATCTTTTTCATAGCTAGGAGACCAAGCTTGGATGCAATATTCCAAATGTGGCCTGACATATGCACAGTAAACCTTCCTGATGACTTCCTCACTTCTGTATATTACATTCATATTTATTGCCCCGGGCATTCTCAGTGCCTTCTTCCTGGCTTCCTTGGTCTGTTCTGATGCCCCCAATTTTGTGTTTAGAAACACACCTAATCCTTCTCCTGTTGAGTCACTGATAGCACTTGGCCACCCATCATGTATGGAGCCTTCATATGCTGCTTACCTACATGCATGATTTTGCACTTATCAAAATTAAATTTCATTTGCCATTCTTCGGACAACTTCACAAGTTCGTCTAAGTCTTTTTGCGCGAGATATGCTCATCCTGACCTGTTATTGCCCTAAAGACCTTTAAATCATCCGCAAATTTCAAAACTGTACTGCTTAGGCCACTTTCAATGTTATTTACAAATATAATGAACATTAGTGGCCCCAGTACTGACCCCTGGGGGACTCCACTAAGAACATTTTGCCATGATGACTTTGTACCATTTAGCATCACTCTTTGCTGTCTAACTGATAGCCACAACTCTATCCATTTTAAGATGCTACCTGCAATACCATGGGACTGAAGCTGTATCATTAACCGTTTATGGGGTACCTTGTCAAAGGCCTTACTAAAGTCAAGATATGCTACATCAACCTGATTTCCATGATCAAATTGTTCTGTGGCGAAGTTAAAAAAGTCCAAGAGATTTGTGAGACACGATCGTCCTTTTCTAAACCCATGTTGAGTATCTTGAATCAATCTGCTACTTTCCAGATAACTAACTATTCTATCGTTCATAATTGATTCGAGCACCTTGCAGACTAGGGATGTGAGACTTACTGGCCTATAGTTTTCAATTTTCCCTCTTTCTCCTTTCTTGAAAATAGGAACTACATTTGCCCTCTTCCAATCGGTTGAAATTTCATTTTGTGAAACTGATCTACAAAATATTATACTAAGTGGAAATGCCAGTTCCTTTTCAGTTTCCCGCAGCACCCTAGCATACATTTTATCAGGTCCTGCTGCTTTGTTTGGCTTTATTTTCCTGATATGATTGTAAACAACATCGCTATCAATTAAATCAACATCGTTTCTCAGATCACATGTCACTGAACTATGGTGTACGGTCGGCAGATTGGTCATATCTTCCAATGTAAACACTGATTTAAACTGCTTGCTCAGCTCCTCAACCATCTCACTATCCTCACCCAATGTAGCCCCGTTTACTTCCAGTGGACCAATTGTGCTAGAAACTTTACTCAGCTTGTAGAAACTAAAGAACTTTTTACTGTCCCCATTATAGTTTCTAGCTAAATCCAGTTCTTTTGCTCGCTTGGCTGCTCTGGTTTTTTGCTACACAGTGTCTCTAGCTTTTCGATACGCCTTTAGATTAACGACATTTGAGGCTTCTTTAAAGACTCTAAATGCAGTTTTCTTAGCCTTAATTGCTTTTATCAAGTCTGGTGTAAGCCATGCTGGCTTTCCTACCCTTTCTTTGCGTCTTGGCGTTTGGGGGACATGTCTAATCTGAATGTCCTTCAAATAAGATTTGAACTTTTCCCACATTTCACAGGCGTTTAAATTCGATAATTCTTCTTCCCATCTGATGGCACTTAAAGCCGCTCTCATGCAGTCAAAGTCTGCTCTGTTGAAATTTGGAACCTTTTCCAAATTATCCTTAATAATTTCCCCTACATGTGCTTTAATCTAACCATGTTATGGTCACTTCTTCCCAGAGTTTCTCCTACAGTCAACTCTTGAACCAAGTCACTTAAATCCGAGAATACAAGGTCCAAGAATGAGCCATGCCTGGTAGGTTTCGATCCAAACTGGTGTTAGAACAGGTCCTCTTCAAGGCATTTCCTAAACATTTTGCATGATGGGAGCCAACACCAGCATTTTCATAACCTTTTAGATCAAAGTCACCAAGAATAAGTCACTTCCTCTTAAAGTTTCTACTGATTTCATCACAAATCACCTTGTCAAGCTCCAGTTGCTGAGAATGTGGCAGGGTTCCTGATCGGTAGAAAGCTCCTATCCTCAGAGTATTGCTGTTGCCTTTTCCAACAGTGATATCAAGCCAAATGGACTTCACAGACACATTTTTGTCCTCACCTGCTACTTTTTGAGAACTGAATAAGCTATTCATATAGAGCATTACACCACCCCCTTTCATTACTGGACCCCTATTGCACGAAAACATATTGTATCCCTGGATCTCATAGTCCTGCAAGTTATCTCCAAAATACCCTTCACTGACCCATGCCTCCGTATTGCAAACAAAATATGGTTCCTCCTCAGCAACATAACACTTGAACTCATCAAATTTGGAACGGATACTCTTAGCATTAAACATCATACACTTAACAAATGCTCCATAATCACCTTTGGCTTTTTCATTCTGAGGAGTTATTTTATCAATAGATGAACTATCACTCTGTCTCCTTGAACTACTGCGGTCCCTATTTGCTGACCTTGAGGTTCTATTGCCTTGGCTGACACTATTGGAATATTCCTGAGTTGGCAATGCAATTGTATCCCTCCCCACCCCATTTCCTAGTTTCCCTGAAGGACATGCTCGTACACTTTGCCTAACACATGGACCCCCTTCTCAGAGAAGTGCAGGCCATCCCTCTGATAGAGGTCCCACGATGCATAAAACCTGCACCACTCGTCTACAAAGGTGAAACCTAGCTCATGGCAGAGCTTACCTACCCTGGCGTTGGCTGCCAGTGCCCTAGTGCTCCACTCAGGGGAGGCTCTAGCCCTAGGCAAAATTGCTGTTACAATGACACTATTGTTACCCCTCAAGGTGGCCAGAAGGGCCCTGTAGTCCCGCAGAAGCTCCCCACTCCTAGCAGGACCTGTGTTATTTACCCCTACGTGCACTATAACTGTACTAAACTGGTGATCACTGGCGACCTGTGCCACCACTGGTACCAGGTCCTTCACCTTGGCACCAGGCCTGGTGATGTACTGGTCCTGTCCCTCCTACCTTTAGAGAATACCCCATCTAAATGTCGCTCACGAGAGTCGCCGACGACCAGCACTGACTCCTTAACCTGAAACCATCCTACAGGCTGCAGCTCATGCCTAGATTTTGATTCAAATTAACTCGCTAAACAACCGACAAAACAGCCAACTATCTTTCACAATAAACCGCTACCTCCTATACTCTCAGTTAATTATCTAAGTACCTCAAGAATACCAACAGGCTAAGCAAAAACTATTAAACAATTGTTTTGTTTTTTTGTTTTTTCATTAAATAAATAAATAAAATGTATAATCTAATTGTCTTGTAGACAAGTGGACAACTATATGAATAGCCTTTTTGATATCACTTATGGCTAGACAGAAAATGAACAGTCACACAGCACTTATGAATGCCATCAACTTAGTACCAATTAAACTCTATCTTAAACTTAAACACCAAGCACAGTATGCACCACAAAAATAAATAAATAATGTTAGGATAGTATTAATGTTGTCTAATGTACTTATGAAATCTACACACTTGTAATATCTCCAACTACAGAAATCGAAGCGACGAGAACGCGCCTAAAGCCACGAGGCCTCGCCTTGGCGCACACAAGATGGCGCCCGGCGGCGTCGCTAGGTTAATATAGTATAACTTGCGTGCTACGAAAATGCTTATCGGATAAAAAACTAATGAAACATAATCACAGAAGTAATTGCTAAACACCTATCCACAGCTTAGACTAGAGTACTGCCCTGTTCTGCAACGACTTATCTGGAAAGCTGGAGCTCCAAACGGACGTCCTTCCACCGTGACACCTGGAGGCAAACAAAAGAGTGACGGCTGGTTGAACTTTTTTGGAGGAGACCTCACTTGAACTTGATTAACTCGTTGACCCTAGATGACCTGACTTCAAAAGTGTGACGCAACATACGACATTCGTGTGGGAAAAGGTATGCCAAATGTCGGCGCGCTGCCCTACGTCGTTCTCCACTGCCCGTGAAAAACCTGAAGGGGGGTGCGGTTCATGACCTCCCTCGAGACGGCGCGGGTTAATGACCTCGAAAGACACCCCTGCTTTGTGGCATCTAGGAAATCCCCAGAGCTTTAACTCCTTGACCGGTAACCTGATGTTTCTAACAATTGTGCAGTTGGATTCGATGCATCGGGAAACCACACACAAACATTTTCATCTAAATATAAAACATTAGGCGTTATGCTCTTGTCAATTTGTCGTGGAATGGCAAACTGAAAATTGTTCCACACACGGACCAAGAATACTGTAGTGACGAAGATGAAGTATGGACTGAATATGAAAGGAAGGTACCTCTATCCTATTGACTACGTATACATCGCATGCACAACTATTCTGTTCCGCCATGGTGCAGCGAAACCGTCGCTGATATTGTACTCGAAACGTGGTAACATAGTAACAATTAGCAGTATTTTAAGGGATTTCCATGAAACATTCCCAAATCATGGACGTTTCGCCCATAAAATTCAAACCAGTTTATTTTGTACATACCTTGACAATAAAACGATAGGCCAGCAAACGTAAATGTATGGAAGACAAAAATAGTCAATGATATACGCCTACCTTTTCCAGGTTTGTCAATTAGTTTCTATTGTGTCATCAGTTGGCAGATCCATCGACTTAGAAGATAGGTCGATTTTATTGGTGCGTGGATTTGGAACCTCACACAAATGCTAGTGTGGCCACGATTTCCGGGAAATCTTGCTCAAAACGTCCACATGTTTCCATATTGTGCCACCAACCTATTGACATCATCAACAGTCAGCTGATGATAGCCGACGACGCTTTCGCATCGTTGTTGATGTAGGCGAACGGGATCATGGTTCGCGTTCTCGCAAAATTGTCATTTTTTGTTACGCCGACATTGTTCTCACGGTGAAACTTGTGAGTGCTTTGTACATGCACCCTGTGGATAAGGAAGCTGAAGATCATAGAGATGATGATGATGATGTGATGCTGATCATGGATCGTTTTATTCCTGGCCCATCGTTTTATTGTCCAGGTGTGTACAAAATAAACTTGTTAGAATTTCATGGACTACGAATCGTCCATGATTTGGGAATCATGGCTTTCTAGTTATGTGAGAAACTATCGGTGACACGCATTAGATACTACACAGATATGAATTGCAGTCAACGGCGGGTCCAGCAAGTTTCCCACCGGCTTGGGTCGAAAAAACTTCTAATTTCCCTTCGGGTTTGAAGAAGGTCTTCAAATTTAACGAGCTGGCGTTCGGTAGGTCCGTTTAAAACAATTTGCTTTTCATAAAATATTGTTAGATTTCGAGAAAACGCAATTTTAGTGCACATATTCTGAAGAAACAGACTTTGAGGATGACGACCAACGAACACTCACCCATCCTAGAGTCTAGACAATTTTCAACTAAGTATTCTTTAGACTAAACTGCTTGCAGAAGATTAATTTTCCAGTTAACGTGATTCCATTGGCGCAGCGAAAACTTGAGCAAGGGGAATCTAAAGCTTCAGTGCACTAGGGGCAATCTGGCTTTTGTGTCCTTTCTCTCGAGGGGGCGGGGGGGGGGGAGGGGGACCGGTTCCGGTAACTGGAACAGATAATGTGCTGCTATATAGTTGACCGGAGATGAAATACCGAGCTTAGCCTCTGTGTTGCATAAACGGGAATGTCAAACACAAAATTGATGCCCATTTTATAGCATTTAAACACCATCACAGGGATCCATAAAAATGACAAGCCAAGGCAAACAAAAACAGCAAAATCTTGACACATGACCTTATTCGACCTCGAAGCTATTGATCTAAGGTCATGAAATTTGCACACAACAGTATTCACTACAGTACCTATCCACCCTGCGAAATTCGTTACACCAGCCTGAACAGGAGATCTTAGGTGGGGGGCGGAAACCGTCCCCTATCCCATCGCGCATAATTTTCAAAAACCCTCAAGGGCGCTTGCTAATGAATATCTCCACCTATATCTCTGTCGTTTCTGACAGTATTCCTATATATTTCGGAACATTCTAATTACCTTCTGATACTCAGCAAAAACATTTCCGACACAGCTGGACAAGCCGCCGAATACTTCCAAACGAGAGTCTATATTGTCTCTTGCTTCGTGCAGGTTTTGCTCTGGTGTGTACATCATGGCGTGCTTGCACATCCATTAACCATAAAGCGAAGCATGGATAGTAAACGGAAGAGGGCGGCTCAGCCAATGACCATGTTCGTAGTATTGCTATTGTAGTTATCGCAGTCTTAGAAGTACTTCACTACAGTCGTGTGCATGAATTACCTCCGAGCGGCGGTACCCTTACTGAATTCCAATTCGACAGGTGCCGTCAGCTGAAGAGAAGACCAGGTGGAAGTTCCCGCTGCTGAACACAGGATGAAACCGGTTGCACAAATGATTCTCCTACTTCTATGGATGTGTCTTGCATTGACGCCCTGGATGGGCGTCTTCTGGACGGTGGACGCGTGCTCGAACACGGCATGGAAAGACGGCACCCTTAACGACAGCGAGTTAGTTGGAGGAGTCACTTTCGCAACACCTAGCGCCACCACGTGCGCCTGCTGCGCCCTGTGCCACAAGAACCCGGCGTGTGCCAGCCTCAGCTTCAGCGCAACCCTCGGCGAGTGCCGGCTGTACAGCAGCGTGGCCGACTACAGCAGCCTGACACCGAGCGCCGACTGGAGCTACCTGGTGATGCCCGGGCGATCGCAACACCACCAGTTCTGTCGTCGGGACTCCGACTGCCTGGCGGCCGACGACAGGTGTCGCGGCCGTGTCTGTACTACCCTGGAGAAGATCACCTGTCGCGACATCCACAAGACGCTGGGAGCCGGCGACAAGTACGGCCAAATGGACGGTTACGTCGGCCAAATGTACGGCTGGTTCGAAAACAATTCACGCATGTTCGCCTGCCTGATGAGCAGCGATACTGGTGGAGGATACACAATGCTCTTCCGCAACAAGAATGGGTTCAAGTTCGACCGGAAAAATCTCTTGAACTGGAACACGCAGCTTCACGGAGACCAGTCGTACTCTATCCTGAACCTGACAGAGGCCTTGCGCCAGTCCCGCAATGCATCAACCTACTCAATCAGAGTCGGAATGCTGGCATTCCCGATAGCCATGATCCATATGGAGATTCCACGCACCGAGCCCGTCCTCAGCGACACCCCGCGAAAGATTGGATTCAATGTCACGTTCGACCCCGACTCCGCTCCTCCTGGCGCAATTATTTCGCTTCCCTACATCCCACCCTCTGGAGTATCCGAGTTAACCATCAACGGCATTGGCGCAATATATATCTACGGAGCCCTGGCGCGTACTGACGGCATTATCAATTGGTTTGCCAAGCAAGAAACCGTCTACTTTTTCATTCGTGAGTAAAAACGCAACTCAGTATCCCAACACATTCAGTGTTGGTCGTTCGGTGGAATGCACTGCCTAAGTAAATGAATTGTAATTGTACTTGATTTAAACATATCTCTAGAGAATGGTGGATATAGCCAATCGGTTTTAATCCTTCTCAAGGTAGCTAACTCAAAATTTTACATGAAGCTATTAAATAACAAAACAAAAGTATTTCTGAACTCTAAGGATGGCATGACCGTGATACTTTTTAACGAAATGAATAGTTTCGTTCATATATACGCACACATACATACACACACACACACACACACACACACACATATATATATATATATATATATATATATATATATATATATATATACATATACATATATATATATATATATATATGTGTGTGTGTGTGTGTATATATATATCCATGTGACTGGAGTATGCCATATTGAAATGCATTATTGCGATAGATACTGCAGCGCATAGACAGTATCAAAATATTGCCTTTCAGCCAGGAATGGCATGAGCTTCGATGAGAGACATACATACACTTAGCTTACCTGATACCTGACAAACCCAGATGTAATACATTGTTGCTTATTTCATGATAACATTATCAATATGTCTCAGATTAAGTTTGTTCATTTCCCAATGACATTTCATTATAAGAAATTGCACCCATCGACATAGGGAAACATCTTCCAATCATGGTTACACAAAACATGTCTGGTGCATGGAACTATGATAAAATGTTTTGAATAAATACCTCCTAGGTCTCAAGGTAAAGATCTCCCGGTGCTTTGGAGAAAAGTAGGTTAAATCCAGCAACCCGTCAAAGTCAGCTTCTCGTCGCTCCAAACCCACACTCCATCCAGCTCCAAGTTTTTTTTTGCGGAGGAGCAAGGTAAAACCAAAATATTTTAGACATCAGGGAGATGTCACCCACCAAGCCCCCGCCATCAGTACCTAAAACATGACATACTACACAACGTAAAACCCCATGAACATAAATGTATACATGTCTGCGCTTTGCTGTCAAATACTCGCTTGAAGGGGAGACATGGAACGTGCTCGTCGTAACTGCATTTCAAGCGACCTTTACGGTCAGTCACGTCTAAAAAAATCACTCTCCCTATGAGTTTCAAAAGTATACCACTCATCTACGTACAAACAATAGTGTGGACAAAATGTGTGAAGCTTCTCGATCATACTGACATGCGCAGGTATTTAAGTTAGAGTTACTTCAAACCAGACAACAAATCCGTCATACCGAATATTGGAATTTTTACTGATGTAGTAGCGTAAATACCGCAAATGCAAATGCCATCGGTATATTTATTCATTCTTATACCGCAGCCCATCCACAATCAGTCACCTGTTAACCAGTGTCCAATGCCATAAAATATTTTTGAACGGTCCTTGCGTTATCTGATGATTAAGATACCGGGGCATTTAGACAGAATACAATGCTGTCGTCTCTTGACACAGGACCTTGTAGCGGACATCGCTGAAGGGACGGTCGGCCTATGTAGGGAACTAATGCAGTGCCTCACCTGAGTAGAGCTGGGAAGTATTGTTATATGTTATTTTCTTAAAATGACGCTTTCATCCACTGGAAAATAGGACACTTGAAAAACGTGAAACAAATGTGCATTGGTGACTAATTATGGTTAAAATTGAAGTTCATTTACATTTACATCATTTGCAGCTTAGCCTCCGAACAGCTCTATCACCGGTTGGCAGAGACTAGTGTAACAAAGTTGGTTTTCGGGGCACCTGAATCCTCTAAATTCATCCCCAAACCCACTCCGTTCCGGTCCCGACAAGTTTGCAGCACGTACCCTGTACCCTCCGTCGCATACCTGTCGGCCGACGCCCCAGACGAGGTAGGCCAGTAGACTTTGCCTGCTCTGTCTTCCGGCCACAGCCACTGGCCGTCCCGGTCACAGCCAAGGTGACTCCCGGTACTCCAGCGCGCTCCGCTGTCGTCGTCAGACGGTGAATGCCATGTGAAGTGACGTGACGTCAGTGGGTGATGTAGGAGCCCTATGGACAGGTGTGTCAATGATGTCTATACCAGCTGTCAGTTGGCTGTGGCGAATTGCACGTCGTATGTCGCTAGAGTGTCGAGCGCTGTGTCACGAGACCAGAGGCTACAGTGCCGCTCCTCTGCCAGTCAGTTGTTGTTAAGCAACGTCCGGTGAAATGCTGACAGCTCACTGTCCGACCCCGACACCGCGCGGGCCTCAAAAGGGCCAGTGTCTGGATGCCATAAGAGGCGGCTCTGATATCTGACTCTGAGCTGACGTATGTCAGATGGACAGCGCGTGCCATTGTTCTCGACTCGGGGCCGACGCCCCGGCCATGCGGCGCAGTAGTGACGTGTTGGTCATATGATGACGTACTGTCGGTTACTTCGGACGCGCTCCCGAGGCACTCGGTCATTCTCTGGTCGACGGGCGCTTGAGACGGGCGGCCCCCTCCCCCCGGGCGGTCGCCCCTCGGGCGGGCCCGACCTGTCCTTCCCACTGTCCCACACGTCCTACTTTGCCCTGTCCAACACGTCGGTACTAAAGTACGCCTGGCCTCTGCCGGACTTGCTATGTCGGTAGAGATGTAGAGTGAGAGTGAGACTGTTCCTGCCTGTCAAATGAAGCTCTTGTATTGATACCTGTATCACACCGCGCCATTGACGTCCCAAGCATCATGGCCGCTGTTTGACTAATAGCTCAATATAGAAGTGCTGGCTTTGGAGGTGCGTGTCAAGAGATGTGAGAGCAGAGCTATTAAATTAGAAGCTGCGAGCTGGTGAATTAATTATAACAGGGTTCACAAAAATCGCACACGCCGAGGTCCTATATATTATTCACGTGCCTAATGGAAGTTTACCTCAGACAAAGTGAAAAAATGTCTGATAAAAAGGTTGGGGAACAGAACTAAAACTTACCTACACTAGCCTCTCGCACATTTCGCCATATGGTGAGCTCCCGTGTCATAACAAGCGCAGGGTAGGCCGGGCCCTCCGATATCGTTTGGCAATCGGTGACGTCACATGGGCTGGACAATTGCTCAGTCCCGTAGGCGCTCCAGCGAAACTTCCGTGTTTTCCACACGACATTTCCGATCGTAAATACCATTGAAATGGGAGAAAATCGGGTTCATTTGAAAGCCTGAAGAATGTTGTCCACGTATATGAGCCGTATTTTCCATAACACTAGGATTTTTCGCTTGGACTCACGCTGACTGCATTCATGTCAAGCGCCGCAGGAATCGCGCGGTGCCACGGGTAGTAACAGTATGATGAGACAGTCCAACTGAAGATCACGGCCGGGGAGGGGGTGGGATTAAGTAAGAGATAACTGTTGCAACATAATTCCTCCCCACTCGGTGCAGGGGTATAAATAATGGTGGGGGTACTGGGGGCATGGCGTCCATGGGAAGGTGGAACCCATCGGGCCAGGAAAAGGCGCCAACATTATATTTCGGCTGCCGGCGGATGTACCTATGCTGGTTGGAATAGCACGCCCTTATTACCCATTTGCAGATACGGAGCCTGCAGCTGGTTTTCAGGATTGTTTTCAATTTTTCATTCATATACGTCTAGACCAGTGGTATTCTTTTTGTATATTTTTGCAAGGGTAAGTGTCCCCTCAATATTGGCCCTGCTCACTAATAATTTAGACTTTAACATGAGGTACCATTGAGTATGTACTCGATTGATGTGGGGCTTCCCATTAACTTCATATATTTTGCACCCAAATAATCAGTA
>JAOTOL010001663.1:2137500-2202500 GCA_034440575.1 Imbricaverruca yamaguchii
GAGCCCCCACACCGTGCACTCACCACCACAGCCTCCACACCGTGCACGCACCACCACAGCCCCCACACCGTGCACTCACCACCACAGCCCCACACCGTGCACTCACCACCACAGCCCCCACACCGTGCACTCACCACCACAGCCCCACACCGTGCACTCACCACCACAGTCCCCACACCGTGCACCCACCACCACAGCCCCCACACCGTGCACTCACCACCACAGCCCCCACACCGTGCACTCACCACCACAGCCCTCCACACCGTGCACGCACCACCACAGCCCCCACACCGTGCACTCACCACCACAGCCCCACACCGTGCACTCACCACCACAGCCCCCACACCGTGCACTCACCACCACAGCCCCCCACACCGTGCACCCACCACCACAGCCCCACACCGTGCACTCACCACCACAGCCCCCACACCGTGCACCCACCACCACAGTCCCCACACCGTGCACTCACCACCACAGTCCCCACACCGTGCACTCACCACCCCAGTCCCCACACCGTGCACTCACCACCACAGTCCCCACACCGTGCACTCACCACCACAGCCCCCACACCGTGCACTCACCACCAGAGCCCCCACACCGTGCACTCACCACCACAGCCCCCACACCGTGCACGCACCACCACAGCCCCCACACCGTGCACTCACCACCACAGCCCCACACCGTGCACTCACCACCACAGCCCCCACACCGTGCACTCACCACCACAGCTCCCACACCGTGCACTCACCACCACAGTCCCCACACCGTGCACCCACCACCACAGCCCCCACACCGTGCACTCACCACCACAGCCCCCACACCGTGCACTAACCACCACAGCCCCACACCGTGCACTCACCACCACAGCCCCACACCGTGCACTCACCACCACAGCTCCCACACCGTGCACTCACCACCACAGTCCCCACACCGTGCACCCACCACCACAGCCCCCACACCGTGCACTCACCACCACAGTCCCCACACCGTGCACCCACCACCACAGCCCCCACACCGTGCACTTGTAGGGGTGGCGGTTCTGCCGTCAGTGGGGTGTCCGGGGTGGTGGCGGGTGTGGGTGGTGTGCGGGGTGTGGGTGGGGTGGGTGAGGTGAGTGGGGTGTGGGTGAGTGGGTGTGTGGGTGAGTGGAATGTGTACGTGTGTAAAATGTGCGTTTAGCTGTAGCTAACCTAAACTGAAACTCGACTGAGTGGTATGTGTGTGTGAGTGTATTTTAGATATTGCCTAAACTAAACTGAGACTGATTGAACTACTTGACCTGCTGAACACATTGAAGGTTTGACCTAACTCACTCCTTTCTTCGTTGTGCCTATGTCAGTGATGTATTGTGTTGTTTTTCACCGTCAATCCCACCACACATCCCCAAACCCCAGCCGTCGTGATGTTGGTTTGAGTTGCCGTCCCTAACACGAATTTATATCTGTGCGAGGTCAAAGTTTTGGGACCACCATATAGGTAAGTGTGAGTCTTTAGCCAGATTATAATTAATACGTTGCATACGAGAATTGATGACAATTAAATTTGTCATCGGTTTGAATGACATGTCCGTGTTGGGGCTTTTTGGACGCTAGTAATAGTATAATTTTGTGCAATGTTCTGCACGAAATAGGTGCCTGTGTTGAGCCCCAAGTGGCCTGCGCTGATCCTTAAATCTACCTACTCACGTTAATTCCCCTCATTCACTTCACATTCGCTCGCCCCATTCATGCTCTCCTTATTTATTAATTAATGAATTGCGTGATCCCCAAATTTAGATCCTGACCCCCACACCTTCAGCGGTACACAAACACATAGATCGACAGACCAATGTTCTAATTTTGATGGTATTACCGGGCCCAACAAGTAAGCCTTTCACTGCCAATCATGGCTGGCCTAGCCATTATTGACAGCGTTTCTCGCCTAGACAAAGTCTTAACTGCAACGAGGGGGCTCATTGTACTGACTCCGAGGGCTGATACAAGTGCTCTGTTGTCTTTGACCGACATACCTGACCTTAAGTTCGATCGATGCCGCACCGGGCCTTATTCGTCTTACACTTGCGACCAGGTCTGACGTATCCCACGGGCGGGCACGGATCCCTACCACGTTGGGCACGTATCCGGTCGTCGTTATAACCTAGCCGGCCAAATGAGTTTTGGCCTCGGGGCTTAGGGCATGCCAAACCCGTCCATGTGTCCCTCGAACTGTCTGCACCAACCGTGCCCACGTGCAGAGTTCGGGGGTGGACAAACCACCCGACAGTGTTTTGCCTATACCTAATAGTCCTGCGCCAGACTTCCGGCGAACGCAATGTGATGGCCCCTTTATCGGCCTCTCCCACGTGCATACCATGTTCGCAACCTCACCTGCACCCCTGGATCGCAGAGGTCAGCGTGATTTTGCGGTCAAAGATCCAGAGCAGGTGAACTAATACCCCCGAGGTGTCCGTTCATCGCACCCTCTCGCAAACATGCGTTAACGAAACGCGCGTCATATATATAACAGCAATAATATTCTAGGCAATTTAACTGGCTTCAACAGTCACCACCATCGCCCGGAAACATACAGTCCATAGGAGGACGGCTCGCACGTCGGCTGCCTCGCTGATAAATTTACTTCATCGTACAGATTAATATCAGGCACGATCCAAGCATAATTGTGTGAATCCTTCCACCTTGTCGGGAAGTACTCATGGTGCTATCTCCGTGTACTGGTCAGCTGTTGATGACCCGGTCAGAGCGAGAAGCGCGTCGGGCACCCCTCATCACCCGCGGCACGGCCGTCATTTCAATTCTGGACGTAAATATCCTGCCCTCCTTGCACCAGGTCGCGGAGGTATTTACTACGCGTGCACCGTTTCAAAAGGGTCGTAGTTCTGACGTCATCCATTGCTGCTGGTCCCCAAGGATGGTCTCGGACTCGGCCATTGGCTTTGGACGTCAATGCCGTCTTGTTTATCCAGGTCTCGCCACTCAACGCGTAGCTGGAGGGCGCCCCAAGGGTTGCTGGATTTTGAAATGGTTTGCACCACGGTGAGACGTTAGGCTATAATCCCTGTGCCGACCGGTCACTTAATGGTTTCCATCATGCAAGGTAGTATATTTACATATCTTTACATGGTTCGACAACAGGGTCAGAGCGCAGTCCCGTCACACACATTCTCTATCCAACCCCCTTCCCTATGTACCTACCCTACCTATGTACCTACCCTACCCTTTTATAGTTGACGTGCGAAGTTACCCTACTTGTCCGTTCGCACATCCCTCCCCGGCTAATCACCTAATGAATGGCCCTGTGGTACCCTCGTGGGTTGGGGCTACGGCGCTGGGCGGGAAGAGCCTGTACAATTTCGAGGGTTCATGGGGTATTCCGAAGAGGTGTCAGTCGACGACACCCACATTTTTGCCGGTGGTTTGGGCGCGTCGTCTATTTCCTCTCGACTGCCTAGGAGACTCTTGTTTCCCGGAGAAGGTGATAGAAGTTTGGCCAGTTTGGAAGAAGGAAGAAGGAATGGCCGCCCGACAGTACTCACATTTTCGTGGTCGGCTGGCTTCTTCGGCCGCCTTCACTCGGCCCGAGACAACTTCATCTCCGAGAGAGAGAGATCGAGGGCTTCCAAGAGTAAGCGCTCCCGAGAGTGTGAGCGTGTCACCCTCATCTTGAGAGTGAGAGCCTGAGCTTGAGAGATTGAGCGCTTCGGAGTTTGAGAGCGTGAGAGAGCGTTTTCTGCATGTTCGTCAGTTTTCCTCCATTTTCTGTAGCTCCGCCTTCTTTTTTGTAGCCCACTCCCAGGGCTTCGGAGTGAGCTCGCGCTTTTGACTGGTGGAATGTGCCGTTGGCTTTGCCGCCTGGGGCCTTCATGGCGTTCTAGATTTTGGGTGGTGACGGATCCAGGTCAGGGCATCGACCTCACGGGCCGATGACCCTTCTTCCGGAGGTGGTCCAGCTGGTGTTTACACCTCCGGTGGCCACCAGCTGTTCGCGGGGTCGAGCCGTTACTTGCGTTCGCCGCCTGTTATTGTCGGACCGTCCGTTTGATCTTGGGCGCCAGCACTACTCGCATGTGCTGCTTGTTGCCGGAACCGCCGCTTTGATGTAGGCGCCGGCGCCACTCGCGTGCACTTTCCGGGCAAATGTTTGTAAGGGACAGGCAAGGCGGGCCAGGATCTGACTGGATGTCTGGTGGCCTGTTCGGACAGAAAAGTATACAAATTTTGGTGCCCTAAAAATCTATTACTTACAATAGATTCAATCTGGGGCGTAAAACATCGCCTCAAAACCGGAAACAAACCGTCATGCCGCGGAAGAAAACGTGTCAGGGCGCCGGAAAATTTGCACCAGAAGACAGAAGCATCATACCGAGGACCAAGATTATCACACAGGTAGAAAAATAGAACTAGACCACAAAGATATCACACCAAAAATCAATCGAATCGACACGAGCCCCACACAATTTAGGACACGTCCTGGAAAAATATCCGAAGGGCCTTTCTCCTCTGAAGAGTGCTATCGGCTGAAAACAAAAACTTGTTGAGCAGCCACAGCGATCTAGGAAAGGACAAAATGCTACTCAGGCGATTCAGAAAAATTGGATGGGATATGCAAAATGGCCCCCGGAGATGCACGAAACTGACATCGAGAGCAATACAAATCGCATCTGGAATGAAAAAGTGAAGCTGGAGCCCTTCAGAAATCAAGAGTTATTCCAAAAAATATATGTCCGTGTCACGTATGTCGATCCAGAACCCCAACCTACCAAATGCCTTCAAAAATCGCCTATGGCCCAGAAAAAGAAGCGCATAAGTGCTAAAAGAAAATTACGGTCGGACACAAAAGTACGGCACCTGGTGGCGGACCAAAAAAATACGCCGCAATTCTGAATGAAAACTCCAGAACAGTTACCAAAAATCACGGCGAGCCCAGTAAACTGGCGTCGGGTCCTTGCAGCCACGTGCCTGGGCACGAAACGTCATATCGGAAAACCGAACAAATCACACCTGGGGCCCAAAATGATGCTTGGCCCAACGAAGGTGAGTCAGGAGCCCGAAATAAACCCAGCGGGACCCTATTAGCACAACGGAGAACGAAGATGCGCGGGTGGGGTCCTGGAAAGCGGACCGAGTCTCGCAAAAAGGGTAACCTAGACACACATGGAACTCTGATGAATAAAGCACCGGTGGCCCTCAAAGCACACCGGGGCCATGTGACTGCATGAAGACATCAAAAACTGGATGGGGAGCGAAAAAGCGACTTGATCTTAACTCAAGCCATGGAGGACGCGGGGGGAGGCCGAAATCCGCCTACCCGTCCAGTTTTTCGTACATAGCTCCGGATTTTACAAGTAATGCACACCATTTTTTTTCTCTCGCGTACTTGTTTAGAAATGACCGCTGCATTGCTTTATGCGAGTCAACCTGAAATCGGTCGGAAATGTTTCGAGTTAAGAGCCGTCGATGTAAGAAAAATCGTACCGGGATCGCTTCCAGTTTATTGCTCAAAGAGAAGTGTTCTTGGCAACACTAGCGACTTTTTATGTAGATTGTTTTGCTATATAGACTCAATGTCATGTTAGGTCATTGAGGTCAAGTCAAGTCAAATTCGCAATAGGTTAATGGAACCAAACCTGGTCAACTGGAATGTTGTCATAAATGCAAATGTCCGTCATGCGATTGGTGTTACATTGCATGTTACACCATGCACTTCCTGAAAACTACTGTTTTTCATTGTGTCCCGAAAAGTTTCCATACATTATGAATGCACTCAATCCTTCCTTCAGGAAGCCGATTGCGCCGAGCCGCATGACGGAGAAATCGGGACAATCATATGACAGCAATCAGCAAAACGTATGACGCCTGGTACTATTACTGTATTACTGTATGAGGCCTTGTACTACTATAGGCCACAACGTATGATGCCTACAATAGTACCAAGTTGTGCGAATGTACCAAATGCGCAAGGCGTGTGTGCACGTACACGAACGTTGACGCTGTGGCGACAATGCTTTATTACATGGAATGTCTGAATTTGGACAATTTTCATTTTAAACTTATTTGTAGAGGTGTAGTTTCAGAAGGGTTAGGTGACATCTAGGGATAACAAAAAAACTTCCAACAGAGTGGAGAAAGTTACTGGCTGTAAAACAACGTTATTCTTATTAGAGTTATTCTGCATAGTTATTCTGACTCGGCTACCACACTATCCCAGAGTTTCCATTCATCTATTACAATGAAGAACTGGGCACATCACTCTAGTACCATGCTTAAAACCCTCTGATCCCATTATGCTTCCAAAAATACTCTGAAAAGGGCGTTCTAGAAGGATATCGGTAAACTGCCTCCATAGCAGCAGAAACCTCCGTGCTCCTTGGTCAGCTGTAGGGCGCGGACAAGTCCATCGGATCCTTCACTTGAAAGAGACGAAACTTTGCGTTTGGTTTGCATTGCACAACAGGCTGCCACCATTGAGTAAAACCACTGGCCGTTGCATCATGAGTTTTGACATAAAATAGTACTCTGTAAGACCACCCCATAGTACATTGTGCATGCCGTTTATATAAGAAGCATGCTCTTCCCTTTTCCAGAACAGGGGTGCGGCAGTTTAGCAATTCTTCGCAAGCAGCCATTATGCTATGTTCGTCATCATTGATGTCTGTGCACTTATCCAGTCTCCCAGTCGAGAGCCCACGGGACTCGACTGAGTGTTATTGTGCGTGCAGCATGAAAATTGGTACCGTCATGAACGTTGGTGATAGTCAAAGGATGCATGGAAGCTTCTGCCAGAGTTTTCGCTCCGAAAACCTCTGAAGTATTTGAATCATTTGTGCACCATCAGCAATTCTTCGCAAGCAAAACACACAGCCATTATGGTATGTTCGTCACCATTGATGTCTGGGCACTTATCCGGTCTCCCAGCCGAGAGGGCCCACCGGACTATTTTCGGTTCGAATAAGGTATGAATTATTCCAATTATTCGTGCAATTTCATCGTGACTCACAAACAGATCGTCCTGGGCATACCGAAATAAAAAATATCGAGGAGACAGGCAACAACACCTGTTTGCACGAAATCAAATGAACATTCAAGGAGTAAATGAAGTTGACCTCGTTCGCACCCGCAGACAAACCTCACAACTTAACTGGAACCAGACTTCTACAAAGGTACTGAAGGGAGCTACGATGCACGGCTGCCGGAGGATGGTCCGCCGGTGCGAGAGGACGGTTCGCCGCTGCGAGAGGATGGTCCACCGGTGCGAGAGGATGGTCCTCCGCTGCGAGAGGACGGGCAACCGCTGCGAAAGGACGGTTCGCCGGTGCGAGAGGACGGTCCGCCGGTGCGAGAGGATGGTCCGCCGCTGCGAGAGGACGGTCCGCCGGTGCGAGAGGATGGTCCACCGGTGCGAGAGGATGGTCCTCCTCTGCGAGAGGACGGGCAACCGCTGCGAAAGGACGGTTCGCCGGTGCGAGAGGACGGTCCGCCGGTGCGAGAGGATGGTCCGCCGGTGCGAGAGGATGTTCCGCCGCTGCGAGAGGACGGTCCGCCGGTGCGAGAGGATGGTCCGCCGCTGCGAGAGGACGGTCCGCCGGTGCGAGAGGATGGTCCACCGGTGCGAGAGGATGGTCCTCCGCTGCGAGAGGACGGGCAACCGCTGCGAAAGGACGGTTCGCCGGTGCGAGAGGACGGTCCGCCGGTACGAGAGGATGGTCCGCCGCTGCGAGAGGACGGTCCGCCGGTGCGAGAGGATGGTCCGCCAGTGCGAGAGGATGGTCCGCCGCTGCGAGAGGACGGTCCGCCGGTGCGAGAGGATGGTCCGCCGCTGCGAGAGGACGGTCCGCCGGTGCGAGAGGATGGTCCACCGGTGCGAGAGGATGGTCACCGCTGCGAGAGGATAGTCCACCGCTGCGAAGGGACGGTGCAAGACGGTTCTCCGCTCCGCCGTGGCCAGAGGACGGTGCACCGTGGTCGGAGGACGGTGCACCGTGGTCGGAGGACGGCGCACCGTGGCCAGAGGACGGTGCACCGTGGTCGGAGGACGGCGCACCGTGGCCAGAGGACGGTGTACCGTGGCCAGAGGACGGTGCACCGTGGTCGGAGGACGGCACACCGTGGCCAGAGGACGGTGCACCGTGGTCGGAGGACGGTGCACCGTGGCCAGAGGACGGTGCACCGTGGTCGGAGGACGGTGCACCGTGGCCAGAGGACGGTGCACCGTGGTCGGAGGATGGTGCACCGTGGCCAGAGGACGGTGCACCGTGGCCGGAGGACGGCGCACCGTGGCCAGAGGACGGTGCACCGTGGTCGGAGGACGGTCCGCCGTGGCCAGAGGACGGTGCACCGCGGCCGGAGGACGGTCCGCCTTGGCCAGAGGACGGTGCACCGTGGCCGGAGGACGGTCCGCCGTGGCCGGAGGACGGTCCAGCACATCTTGCTGGTGGAGAACGTTTTTGGAGAGTGGAATAATTAAGCCAGAACTACAATTAAATGTTGGTTGCCTGTCTTACATACATAACGCCGTCCATTGAATTTCTAGCAGCCATAGTCATGTGGCGAAGTAAAGTCATGTGGCGGAGTCCTAGCAATGTGGCGGAGGTCATAGCCATGTGGAAAGTGAGACGGTAACGATCAATGGAATATGCTGGACGCAGGTTCGGCTATAGGCGCTGCGTGTCGCCCGACCGGCGCAAGCAGTCGCGTTGCTGGCACTCACGGCACGGGCTGTCGACGGTCGCGCTGCCACTCGCTACCAAGGTAACAACACCGGACACTGCGTGCCCACTGTGGCCAACTGGTATTGCCATTGTCGCCGTTGCACTTGCACATCGGTGGAGGAGCGAGGACCAGGCCTTGAAGTCGCCCGATCACAGTCCGGGAATATTGGCCGTGGCCCTGAAGCAGGCGAAGTGGGATGTAATCTAAGTGAACGGAAGGCTGAGAAGCTGGCTAGCGGTGCATAGTTCACTTGTACGGTAGGTATTGGCGAAACGTTGAACTTCCTCGACAGAACGCCCGCCATGTGTGTCTCAACTGCACTTTTGTCCCTTACATGCATTTCTGTTATTGCTTCTCAACGATCGCAACATTTCTTCGCATTGTAGCTGATGGTACTAACTTAGACAGGAGACATCAATCCTCGTTATTTTGGTGTATGACGTCGAATTGTGATAGAGCGTATGCTCCTTAAAGCTACAATCTCTATTACTACATACTGTAATTTTCCCACATGTGCATGTTAAGCTTTGTTGGATTTATGAAGAGCGATGCATACTGGCTGCAGCATACATTACAAGTAGAGTAATTTTAATTCAGTATGAACAAGCTACCGGAGGGCCTCTGACAATCACACACCTTGGAGAGCGGTTGATTACAATTACGTATTTTTCCTATCATGATTACCTTTACGTATTATACAATTACCTATTTATAATTGCGTATTACGTGTTACGTAGATTGTGACAATTACGCGCATTTGTGAGACCCTTATGGTGCGCGGAACCCGCCCCCATAAGGCCTCGGCTCCTATTATGGCTAGAGCAACGAATTTTCGGTACATATGGGTATGGTGGTGAACTCTTTTGTGTGAAATTTTCATCGCCCTACGTCAATAACCGCAAGGTCAGACAAGGTCAAATATGTTACATTTCGCTTGGTTTGTGTCACTTGGCTTGGCATGGTTATGCTTCGCTGCAATTGCGTTTATATGTTAGACAATGGGCATCAATGATGTTTTAGACATAACTATTGACGAAAACCAGATGATAGGTCCGACATTTGATATCAGGTCACCTGTACATCAGCACTTAATCGGATCAGTTTCCGGTTCGGCTTACCGGAACCGAGCCACACGTTGATCAGGTCAGCGGCCCGGCACGATTGGCTTCAGGAAGAATGGGCTGAAGCACACGAATTAAGTATGGAAACGCTTAAGGTAACAATGACAAAGACAGAAGTTTCAGTAGGGAGCAACACGCGAAATGACACGACTCGCATCACCGAAGAATTTCACTGTGATGAGTCTAAGCTCCTCCAACAAGCCTGTCTTCCAAGCCTGTAGGATGAGCAGGAGCATTGTCCATTCGCATTGTCCATGTACGAAAACCGAGCGGTTGTACGCAAACTGGGCCAAAATTTGGACGAAAAAAGTAGTCGAAAACCGAATCGTACGAAAAGTAGGGCATACGAAAACCAAGGTGTGACTGCATATGAAACAGGTCCCTAGTGTTGACAAGAATACTTCCCTTTTTCCAATATACGGGAAGCTCATCAATGCCGATTTGTGTGGTCTGGTGGGAAGAAATGCTTTGAATTTGACGACCTTTTGCTGGAAACAAAATAATCTGCCGATTTCCGTTTTTCTTCCTTGAAGCGACCCACAGGTCATTTCTAAGCTGATACGCAAATCATTACGCATATCGACCAGTAAAATATGGAGTTATATACGAAAAACCGGAGGGGTGGTCGGAATTCGCCCCCTCGGGGCGCGTGCTAAAAGACGCGACGGACATATTTAAGCAGGTACATAAAACATGGCGTATATCTGACGGTAAGACCTGTAATTATTTACGACAAATCGGAAGGATGGGCGGATTTGGCCCCGTTCCTCTCCAGTGCGCGTGTTAATAGAATCCAGATGAACAAAATTATCGATCAACACCCATCTTCGAACGCTGGAGCGCGGCTCGGCTGGAAAAGCAGAAGTCTGCTTATCAGCTGTTCTGCTTATTATCTAGTTCTGCTTATCAGCTGAACTACGGCAGCACCCCTGCTGTATCCTGAGATGGTTGTTCTCCAGTCTTCTAGACAGCATACGCCTATAGAAATGTCTGTTCGTCTGGGACAGTTGGAAATAGTACCCACGAAGTTTGTGAAATTACCTGGTGTGAAAATTGACTCACATCTGTCCTGGGATGTGCATGTATCTTCTGTTGTGCGTCGGTGTAACCGCATACTCATTGGACACGCTAGACAGCGTCATAAGTTTTTTTGCATTATGAAACGGGTGCTAATTGAGGCACTCGTGTTCCCCGCATAAGATACTGTGTGTCTGTCTCGGGAAGTTGTAGTAGGGCCCAGAAACGACGCATTAAAAAATGCATCAACTTTGGTGCAAGGATTGTGGCCGGCTTGCACTACCGGGATCATGTGTCGCCAACGTTGAAAGAACTAGGATGGCTGAAATTCGACGACTTCATATCCGAGGCAGATGCTCACTCAGTTTTGAAAATTGTGAACGAGTTCACCGGCTCATAACTCCTTCGCAGTGAACGTAACTGTCACTCAGCTGTGTCGCAACGAAGCACCAGAGCCACGGCTAACGGTGAGCTCCAGGTACCACGATGCCACACAGAATTTGCGCGCCGTTCCTTCGTACCGAGAGCTTGCCGAACATGGATCAATCTGCATCCAGATGTGAGGAATTCAGGTGGCTACAGTGTTTTCAGGCGGAAGATTTCCATCATGCTGCGCACGTCCAGGCTCTAATTATCGTGTATGCTCTAGCATCTAGTGTTTCCGTGTAATGCGTGTATGATCGTGACCATGGTTTGTGCGGCACATTGGTGCACCGGTAACGGAGAGTGAAAAACCCTTTCCGGGAGGATCTGAAAACACCTTACATTACATTACATCTTAGATGAGCTTTGGCAGCACCCCGGCTGAATCTCACCTGAGTTGCAGCGGTAAACCGGCTGCATCTCAGCTGAGCTACATCAGTACATTGGCTGAATATCAGCTGAGCTGCGGCAGTACACCGGCTGAATATCAGCTGAGCTGCGGCGGTACACCGGCTGCATCTCAGGTGAGCTGTGCCAGCAACCCGCCCGTATCTCAGTTGAGCTACATCAGTACACAGGCTGTATCTCAGCTGAGGTATATCATCGGCAAGGTATAATGCTCAAGTATCTCGCTACGGTCGAACATAGTCCGAAGCATGAGGTTGGCAGACATTGGACCCGACCAGATGATCAGTACGGCAACAAGGCAGCTGTGTCCATGCGCATAGCCGACGTGACAAACTTGCTGCTGGGAGCATGCAGTTGAAATGAAACCACAAAATACAACAGTGCGTTGAAAAACTACGTAAATTATTCTCATCACGGATCTTAATTCGCAATATATCTTAGGGAGGGTACTGCTTGCACACGATGAGGCGTTTATACTATTGGCTTTGGGATTCAAAAGTGACGTGGTCAATGCAGTGTGTTATCTGTTCATGCTTGAACATTACAGACTATCTTATATCTTCCAAAGAACTTTTAGGTTCTTTCGGTCGGATGTAACATGTAACATCATAATATAGTGGAGAGTCGGGAGAAGGAAGACGCGGGATAACTGGGCTATACATAAATCCATGAATGTTTTGCCTCACATTTTTTAAAACAAATTTCGCTACAAATACTTCCTACTGAATAAGGAGCACAATCCCGGTTCTTGGCATCGGAGTCTTCTCTGCGATAGGGGAGAATGCATAGGAGCGAACTCTGGAACATATAATGTTTATCAGGCGCTAACAGTTGATGACGGAGAAAACTGCGTACACAATGGGGCATGCTTTTGCGCACGATTCAGGTGCGATGATACCCACAAAGGCGCTTTCATACTTATCTGAAAAACAGCTGTGGTTTTCGATGACTTCGGTCCTAATGTCGTATGGCCATTAAGATAAGAAATGAGACAATACTCGGTGGGTAGCCAGTCAGAGTTCATATTCATATCGAGAGAGAGTTCATAAGACCGAAGGTTCATAAAGTCCAAAGTCCACAACGTCCAAGCATATCTCCTCAGTTGTCCACTAGAGGAGCCAGCGGAACCCTGGCGGTGAAGTTGTGTCGCTGTGTCTCTGCTTGCTGTCAACAAGTGAAGGGATGTGCTGTTATTGTCGCATGGTATTTCGGAAATGTGCAGCCAAATGTGGTCTGGAGGTCTCTTCAGGTGTGGATTATTAAATCTTCTCCAGTTCCATCAGGATGAATAAATTTCCTGAAAGGGTCGTGTTCGGTGGGAAACATCGTCCAATACTCGGGGGCACCTCTTCCTTGAATATGAGCACCTTTGCGTGGAAAATCCGTTCCCAAGGGATGGGTAGGGTCTTTCCCAGTCGGAGCGGCGCCACCTTGATCTGGGGAGCGGGAGAAGACGGCCGTGGGATCCTGGGGAACATATCTCCACCTCGCTGCTCATCGGTTATCAGATACCTGGACGGTCCCTCAATGCCGGAACTCTAGACTTTGATCATCATGTGTGCGGCTCACCTACCTGTCGGGCCTGGCATCGTAAAAAGCGGTGGGGCTTAAGTTTGAATGGATACAGTATATTTTGGTAAACACATAGCAAAATGGAATGGGCGATGCTTTGCATTCGAATCCAGAGATAGGGAATAGGGGAAGACAAACTCGACTCACTTCGGCCAGATATGGTGAATACACGACTAGAAACTGCATGAAATGGTTTTTATTCCCTCTGGTGGAGCATCATTACCATGCGCGGATCTAGGCTGCGGGGTGGGACGTATATAGATCCAAAGATACATTCTATCTGATAGTATTTGCCTGGAACAGCCGTGCATCTATGTGGACGGCTTCACGTTTATTCCAAGTACTTTCATAATCATTTTCAGAACATGACATCCCTTATTTGTTTGGTCTGTAACCGCCCCTGTCCTGTCCGCGAAGTGGAAAAAGCATCCCGAGATGTCCCCAAGAAACCTGCTGGTCCATTACGTGCTTAATCGACAAGTTAAAGGGTTAAAATAACACCCAATATTTTATATTTTGATGACTATAATTGTGTGGGGTTACCTGATGCAACGAATCCAGCTGTCATTCTTAGACCGAACAGATCAATGGTCAAGGAGTTACAGTCTGAGGCATTTGTGATAGGTCACCTAAGAAGAGTGTCTTCAATGTGTTTCACTCAATAAAGAGCAATCCGCATTGTGCAAGCGTATGTATCATTGAACTCACGTTAATCCACTGCATTTTTGTCACTTTGGTAATTTTCCTTCGCGGGCTATTTCAAGTGTGACATCGTGGTCTAAGGTCATACGACCTATTTTAGCTTTCGGAACAACCAAAATGCAATATTCAATATTGAAAAACTGAAGTTCGAAGCTTTATCTTTCGAAGAAAGTATTTAAAAAATAGGGTTTTGCCCCTAAAACTACATATCCGCTCTAAATCAGGCGTGCATGGCTATTTTTGCGCAAGTGTATCATTTTCTGCTTTAATATGCCTATATCAGGACTGCCTTATAGGAATTTTAACTTCCAGGACTGCCCTGGTAAAGTTGGGGTGAGGTACTTTCTGAGGATTATCCTCGCGGACCAATCAGGAGACCAGAGTAAAGGTGATTTATTCCAAGATGGTAACATGGATAATGAGGTTAGGCACAGACAGTGGATGAGCACGCTTCGCTGTATACTCACGGGATAAACTAGGCCGAAGAAGGAATCATGCGATATGTGGGTGGGCAAACCGAGAAGCAGACTAGACACCACTTGCAAACTAAGAAATAAGGCCAGCACTTCACGTACGCAAAGGTTACTGCCAATGAGGGCGAAGTGATTACCTAGTACGATTTCGCTGAAAATTGTGCATTTGTGGTGCAGGATGCAGCTCAAATATTCCACTGGGATTCTCCCAATCTACGGTGCGGTCATTTGTGGTGTACTGACACGAGGAAGAGGTACTGTGTCATAAGAGCTACTGCTTTATCTCTGACGGCACAAAGCACAATACCGACATGGTGCGTGCGTTCCTGCTATTGCCGATTCCGGAACGTCGGACCGTGGTTCCTGACCTAAAAAAGGACTTCACAGAGGGCAGTATGCGTGTAAGCATGGCTTTGTCAATGTGTGTCACCATCACACAGATTTAGTGGTAACTTGTAAGTTACTTTTTTGTTACATCTCAAGGCACGGAGGAGGAATTGTGTGAGTACTTGTCGCAAAAGCTAGCCAACTACATCAAATTCATATTGGTATAAAAGCAGGAAGCAATGGGCGTCACGACCCACCTCACCTAGCACTTCCCGAAAGCCATCACTGTGAAAGGGACCACATTGGTACCAGAAATTCACACCAGTCACCCACAGCACCGTTGTAGTTCATGAGCTGCCTACAGATGCGCGGCGTGTGTCAATGGAGGTGTGGTGAAGGGAAACGTGGTGGTGCGTGCGTTACTGTACTTGAGTGGAAGAATATTATGGCGGTAACAGATCATCATAGGGGGGGGGGGGGGTGATAGGAACGCCCTCTCATACCAAAGTTAAGCGTCGCACGAAGACGAAAGAGAAGTAATCGGAAAGCGCTTGACGAGTAGGGCCCGGCACGAGCTCTACAAAAATTTCCGCAAAAGTGGCATCACTACAGGGCCTATATTTTCATGACTTACATTACGTTTTTGTCTCTGGGGAGTCACTTTAGGGGACAGTTGAGAAAAAAATACAAAATCATTTGGAATCTGAAAAGGACGGCGAAATCGACCGGGATCGTACTATTTTTCTTCTGGCCACCCAATAATATCTCTTCCTTTGTTCACAAATTTGAGTTTCCAACTTTTATTTAATTTCGCCTTTTTTAAGGCGTTGAGCGGACCCAAAAACGGTGATCGAAGTCAACATGCCCTCATACAAATGCTTACTTTAGTCAGAATCTTCGATGGGATCGCTAAAGGGCCAAAATAAAAAAATACGTAAAAAGTATGATATAATATAGCAAAAGTAAGAAGTAGTCAAAATTTAAAAAAAGATGAAAAATTCCTCTGGTACGTTATGTTGCATCCCTAAAGATAAGCAAACGCTGAAAGTTTCATTAAGATTTTGTATCCTTGAAAGTGTGACGGCTGGTTGAACCTTTTGGAGGTGACCTCACTTGACCTAGATTAACTCGTTGACCCTAGACGATCTGACTTCAAAAGTTTGACGCAACATGCAAAATTGATGTGAGAAAAGGTGTGCCACATTTCGGCGCGCTGCCCCGCGCCATTCTTTTACTATCCGTGAAAAATACCTGAAGGGGGAGTGGCGGTTCAAGACCTCCCCCGAGACCGTGCGGGTTAATGACCTTCAAAGACACCCCTGTTTTGAGACGTCTCAGAAATCCCCAGGGCCTTAACTCTTTCACCGTTGACGTGATGTTTCTAACAATTGCGCAGCTGGATTCGAGGCATCCGAAAACCACACCCAAATATTTTCATCAAAATATCAAACATTAGGCGTTATACCCTTGTCAATTTGTCGTGGAATAGGCAAGTTGAGCATTGTTTCAGACACGGACCAAGAATAAAGTGGTGGCCAGGATGAAGTATGCGATGAATATGAAATGAAGGTCCTCGTATTGACTCTATGCTATTGACCTATATCCTATTGACTACGCATACATCGTATGCACAAATATTCTGTTTCGTCATGGTGCAGCGAAACCGTCGTTGATATTGTACTCGAAACGTAAATGTATGAAAGGCAAAAAATTGTCCATGATATACGCCGACCTTTCCCAGGATTGCCTATTTTGACACAGCTGGCACCTGAATCAACTTAGAAAATAGATCGATGTGATTAGCGCGTGGATCAACAAACTCGCCTCTCATTGGCCAATGCCCCTACGGCTATGATTTCCGGGAAAGCTTACTCACATTGTGCACTTGTGTACAAATTGTGCCACCAACCTAATGACGTTATCGACAGTCAGCTGATGATAGCCGGCGACGCCTTCGCGCCGTTGTTGATGTAGGCGAACGGGTTCATGGTTCGCGGTCGTCAAAATTTTTTTTCTTTTTTTTTTGGGTACGCCGACAGCGTTCGCGTGGTGTGACTTGTGAGTGTTTTATACATGCACCCTGTGGATAAGGAAGCTGAAAGTAGATGCTTTCCAGTTGAGAAATTATCGGTGACACGCATTAGATACCACACAGGTATAAGCTGCGGTCAATGGCGGGTTCAGGAAGTTTCCCACCGGCTGGGATCGAAGTAACTCCATTTCCCCTCGGATTTGAAGAATGTCTTCGGATTTGAACGGCTGACATTCGGTAGGTCACATTAGACAGTATACTCGTGAAAATCTTGTTGGATTTGAAGAAAATGATATTTAAGTGCACAAGTTCGGAAGAAGAAGACGTTGAGAAGGATGGCCATTTACAGTTAACGTGATTCCAATGAACTTGAGCGGACTGGACGCCGGACGCCAGGACTTGATCAAGGGCAATTTAAAGCTACGTTGCACAATGGGCTTTAGTGTCCTTTCGCTGAGGAAGGGCACCAAATCCAAGAATACACTGTTGACCAGAATGAAATCTGGAGATACTATTTATTTATTTACTTATTTAACAATAGATGTCCTCCACGTGCAGTGGCTGTTACGGACAGTCTGGGTTGAACTCACAGATATTTACAAAGAAAGGATAGATGTGTGGTCAATAGTGGGAGCAGATGCGCAACAAACATTCGTACGACAGCATAATACAATATCAATATCACTTTCCGCACTAAATATAAAAATTTTTGGGTGGTTTGGGGGGAGAGTTCGTGTCTTTGTTGCGTAAGACCTAAAACCTTTAGAACTTTTGAGATCTAACAGCCTGCGTGAAACCCCCAAAAATTTTAAAACCAGGTAATTAAGGAGTTAAATTTTAGAAGAATTTGGTGGGGTAATAATAAAAAAAATTAAAAAAAAAAAAAAAAAAAAAAGAAAAAATATTTTAGAAAAAAAAAAAAAAAAAATTAATAACGGACTTGATGCCGGACGCCAGGACTTGAGCAAGGGCAATTTAAAGCCACCGTGCACACTGGGCTTTAGTGTCCTTTCGCTGAGAAAGGGCACCAAATCCAAGAATACATTGTGTGACCAGAATAAAGTCTGGAGATAATATGGTGCTAGCCAGCATTCCATGCCTGCAGGGCGCGTTGCTAACGTGAAATGACGACATGGTGAGGACTTGTTAGATGACGGTACCTAGAAAATGAAGGGGCCGCTATTCTAATGACTATCTACACATAGCATGTACAAATATTCTGTTCCGGGACGTTTGATCGAAACTGTCGTTCATATTGTATGGTAATGTTTGTTAGTGAACAATGCTTTGTTGTAGTCAAAATGTCATTAAGCATTAAGTATTAAACACATTCAGTCCTTGGTTTGGTTACTTCGTATGTGTGCTTTGATATGACGTTCGGAAATTTTACGCACTGAGGGTAGTGGAGCGAGTCTATAAACTCCGAGGATCAAATTATTGCAGTTAAGGAAGGTCCGAAGGGTCCTAGGATTTTGCGCAGAACTATTTTGGCCCTTGATGTAGTCAACATATTCCTCATGACAATTATTATGCTGGATCTTATCACCCACTGACGCTAGAATCAATTAATTCTTCATTGCGACTTCAGTACGAGACCAGTTAACTGAAAGAGAGTGTGACTGTGTATATGTTCAGCAAGCCTGATTGGGATGTCCTTCTTTGGTTAATTGCTCAAGCAGCGGTGGAAGAAAACATTTGCACGAAGTTTGTGAAGTTTTAAAAACATTCTGCATCCTGAAATGCTTTAGGTAATTAGACATGACCAGCGCATTGTTTAAAGCAAGACAAAAGGAAATCGGGCGAACATTTTTAGCTTAGGGGCCGCTAAATTTTTCAAATCGTGGCGTCAGTCGACTACAATCAGGGTCCATGCACTCCCCTTACGTCAGCAAAATGGAAGTGTTCTTAGCAGCACTAGCGACTGGTGTGATGGACACTGTTATCCTATATTGTTTCAAGGCCATGCAATTTCATAGAGGTCGAGACAGGTCAACATCATGACAGGTTAATGGAACTAAACATTGGCAACTGGAAGGTCGTCATAAATGCATATGACTGTCACGCGATTGATATCACTTTGCATGTTACTCCCTACACATCCGGAAAACTACTGTTTGTCATTTTGTACCTAAGCGTTTCCGTACTTTATTCATGTACTTCACTCCATTCTTCTCAAAGCCGATTGTGCCGAGGCGCCCGACGTAGAAGTCGGGAGGGTGGACCGGTTCCTGTAGCTGGAGCAGGCAATAACCTGCTATAGTGCTGCTATTTAGCCGATCTGATATCAAATGCCGGGTCTGGCATCTGCAATGCATAAACAATAATGTCGAAAACAAAATTTATGCCCATTGTTGAAGATGAAAGCCCAATCACAGGATCCATAACAATGACAAGCCATGGCACGCAAATCAAGACAATCTGTACACGTTACCTTATTTGAGCTCAAATATATTAGCCTAAGGTCAAGCCATTTGCACACAATAGTGTTCACTACCGTATACACCACCCTGCGTATTTCGCTACTCCAGCTTTAATTGGAGCCGGATCTTAGGGGAGGCGGAATCCGCCCCCTCTCCAGTGCCCGTAATTTTCAAAGACATTTCAGGGCGTGTGCTGAGGAATATCTCCACCTATATCTCTGTTGTTTCTGACAGTTTTCCTATGTATTTCAGGACATTCTAAGTACCTTCTGATACGCAGCAAAAACGTTTCTGGCACAGCTGGACAGGTCGCCAACTATTTCTAAACGAGAGTCTATATTGCATCTTGCTTGGTGCAGGTTTTGCCCTGACGTGTACATCATGGCGTGTTTGTACATCCGTTGACCATAAGGCGAAGCATGGATAGTAAAGGGAAGAGGGCGGCTAAGCATATGACCATGTTCGTAGTATTTCTGTTGTAGCTATTGCAGGTTTAGAAGTACTTCGCTACAGTCGGGTGCATGAATTACCACCGAGCGGCGGTACCCTTACTGAATTCCAATTCCACAGGTACCGTCAGTTGAAGAGAAGACCAGGTCGAAGTTCCCGGTGCTGAGCACAAAATGAAACCGGTTGCAGAAATGATTCTCCTACTTCTATGGATGTGTCTTGCATTGACGCCCTGGATGGGCGTGTTCTGGACGGTGGAGGCGTGCTCGAACACGGCATGGAAAGACGGCACCCTTAACGACAGCGAGTTAGTTGGAGGAGTCACTTTCGCAGCACCGAGGCGTAACACGTGCGCCTGCTGCGCCCTGTGCCACAAGAACCCGGCGTGCGCCAGCCTCAGCTTCAGAGCCGACTCCGGCGAGTGCCGGCTGTACGGCAGCGTGGCCAACTACACCAGCCTGACACCGAACCCCGACTGGAGCTACCTGGTGATGCCCGGGCGATCGCAACACCACCAGTTCTGTCGTCGGGACTCCGACTGTCTGGCGGCCGACGACAGGTGTCGCGGCCGTGTCTGTACCACCCTGGAGAAGATCACTTGTCGCGATATCAACGAGACGCTGGGAGCCGGCGACAAGTACGGCCAAACGGACGGCTTCGTCGGCCAAATGTACGGCTGGTTCGAAAACAATTCACGCATGTTCGCCTGCCTGATGAGCAGCGATACTGGTGGAGGATACACGATGCTCTTCCGCAACAAGAATGAGTTCAAGTTCGACCGGAAAAATATCTTGAACTGGAATACGCAGCTTAACGGAGAGCAGTCGTACTCCATCCTGAACCTGACAGAGGCCTTGCGCCAGTCCCGCAATGCATCAACCTACTCAATCACAGTCGGAATGCTGGCATTCCCGAAAACCATGGTTCATATGGAGGTTCCACGCACCGAGCCCGTCCTCAGCGACACCCGGCGAACGACTGGATTCGATGTCACGTTCGACCACGACTCCGCTCCTGGCGCAATTATTTCGCTTCCCTACATCCCATCCTCTGGAGAATCGGAGTTAACCATCAACGGCAATGGCGTTGGCGCAAAATATATCTACGGAGCCCTGGCGCGTACTGACGGGGAGATCAGTTGGTTTCACAACCGAGGAACCGTCTACCTTTTCATTCGTGAGTAAAAATGCAACTCAGAATCCCAACACATTCAATGTTGGTCGTTCGGTGGAATGCACTGCCTAGGTAACTTAATTGTCATTGTACTTTATTTAAACACATCTCTAGAGAATGGTGGATATAGCCAATCGGTTTTAAGCCTTGTCAAGGTAACTAACTCAACATTTTACATGAAACTACTAAATAACAAAACAAAAGTATTTCTGAACGCTAGGGACGGCATGACCGTAATACTTTTTAACGAAATGAATAGTTTCGTTCATATACACATCCATACACAAACACACACACACACACACACACCTATACAAATGTATATATATATATATATATATATATATATATATATATATATATATATATATATATCCATTCGACTGGTGCATGTTATATTGAAATATATTATTACGATAGTTACTGCAGCGCATAGACAGTATCATAATACAGCCTTCCAGCCAAGCATGGCATGAGCTTCGATGAGAGACATACGTACACTTAGCTTACATGATACCTGACAAACCGAGATGTAATACATTGCTAATTATTTCATTATCACATTAATAATATATTTCAGATTAAGATTCTTCATTTCCCAATGACATACCATGTATAAGACATTGCACCCATCGACATCGAGAAACATTGTCCAGCCGTGGTTACACAAAACATGTCTGGTGCATGGAACTATGACAAATTTTCGTCATAACTATTTCCTAGTTCGCAAGGTAAAGATGGAATCTCTCGGTGTTTTCGAGAAGAGTAGGGTAAAGCCGACAACCCGACAAAGGCAACTTCTCGTCACTCCAAACCCTCACCCTACGCCAGCTACACGTTTTCTTGCGGAGGGGCAAGGTAAAACTAAAATCATGTAGACAGCAGGGAGATGTCTCCCACCAAGCACCTAAAATATCAACAACAACAACTAAAACAACAACATATATAACGTAAAACCCCATTAACGTACATGTATGCATGTCTCCGCTTTGCTCTCAAACAATAGCTTCAAAGGCAGACATGCAACTTTCTCGCATTAAAGGCATCTCAAGCTACCTTTATCGTTTGTCGCCTCGTTACACAGGACCTTATAGCGGACATGGCCGGAACATTATTGCGCATAGCGGCCAAGTCCATGGAGTTTTTTATTTCTATATATGCACGAAGCGGGCTTCAGTGAGGCTGTCCATCACAATCCTCATGCTTTTCGAACCTCAGTGCAACTAGCTCGTTGCTGAATTCCCGGTTCTTCTATGAATGTGAATTTGACCCGCACTTTAATTCCATTCCATCAGTCCATTCACAACGTTTATCCTGGAGTGACCATTGAATGGAACACTGACACCAATCCGGGTCGCATCCACACTGCTTCGCGATCGTGGACGGCCGTACAGCCAGCTGACGGCTGGTCAGTCGGGCCCGCAGGAGTTGTGTCCCTGTGTGTCGTGGACGGCCGTACAGCCAGCTGACGGCTGGTCAGTCGGGCCCGCAGGAGTTGTGTCTCTGTGTGTCGTGGACGGCCGTACAGCCAGCTGACGGCTGGTCAGTCGGGCCCGCAGGAGTTGTGTCCCTGTGTGTCGTGGACGGCCGTACAGCCAGCTGACGGCTGGTCAGTCGGGCAGCAGGAGTTGTGTCTCTGTGTGTCGTGGATGGCCGACAGCCAGCTGACGGCTGGTCAGTCGGGCCCGCAGGAGTTGTGTCCCTGTGTGTGGTGGACGGCCGTACAGCCAGCTGACGGCTGGTCAGTCGGGCCCGAGGAGTTGTGTCCCTGTGTGTCGTGGACGGCCGTACAGCCAGCTGACGGCTGGTCAGTCGGGCCCGCAGGAGTTGTGTTCCTGTGTGTCGTGGACGGCCGTACAGCCAGTGACGGCTGGTCAGTCGGGCCCGCAGGAGTTGTGTCCCTGTGTGTCGTGGACGGCCGTACAGCCAGCTGACGGCTGGTCAGTCGGGCCCGCAGGAGTTGTGTCCCTGTGTGTCGTGGACGGCCGTAAGCCAGCTGACGGCTGGTCAGTGGGCCCGGGAGTTTGTCCGTGTGTCGTGGACGGCCGTACAGCCAGCTGACGGCTGGTCAGTCGGGCCCGCAGGAGTTGTGTCCCTGTGTGTCGTGGACGGCCGTACAGCCAGCTGACGGCTGGTCAGTCGGGCCCGCAGGAGTTGTGTCCCTGTGTGTCGTGGACGGCCGTACAGCCAGCTGACGGCTGGTCAGTCGGGCCCGCAGGAGTTGTGTCCCTGTGTGTCGTGGACGGCTGTGGAAAGATGGACACCGAAGAGATCACGGATAAAATGAGGCACAGTGTGGAATAATTACGCAAAGAACGCCACTAGCAAACATAAACTATTATTATTTCAGTGGAAGCAAACAACAAACTCAGCCTGGCGAATTGGTTACGATCACGTCCACTCCTGATACTACCTGCCAAGCCATGTGCCCGAAGGGGAGGAAAATGACATTTGTGAGGTACAACGACCTCATGAAGATAACCTATTGCTTACCTGTCCCTGCAGAGCCGTGTCCCAGAGTTTGGAAGCCAAGGCGAGGGCGAACCAGGTGCTGGCGAACCGGAGGTATCGGTTAGTGGATTGGCCACGGTACTTTGCTTTTGTCGCATACCATCGTCTCGGTTGGGAAAATAGTGCATTGATAGCAACTGAGGTATGAACCTAAATGGATCATGATTGAGAAAAGGAGAAACTAACACAAAATGTCAGATAATTGAGAGAGGGGCCATGATATTAATTGAGATAATTTTCCCCCAAAGAGAGAGGGTTCATGATAATTGGTAGAATCAGTGCAATCACTTATTGATAACATGCAACATTTTCTCCTACAATACTACTTGCAAAACATCATTGAAAACGTCCCAGGTCATTCAATATCATTCAGATTTCATTAAAGTTACGATACTCTCACGAATGATGCACTAAGTGGAAGCGAGGGCATAATGCCTATACATGGCAATGCCGTATATGCCTCATATGCGACATTTCTGTTACTCAAAGGGTGTCTGAAGAGGAGGGGCATATACGGAATAGGGAGAGTGTCCCACCCATGGAGGTGGGACGCCCCAAGGAACAACCACACTTCAGGACGAATTTGAAGTCCCCCACCACTTGAAATTATATCAAGCAGTTGTGCTCAGCCGGCCGAATTGCCTCCATCAAAACTCAGGAGCCATCCGTACTGGCGTTAGCTGACATCGGCCGGTAAAACCACTAGAATACAATATGCTGAGGCGAAAAATAAACAACTTAGATTTGTTCCACATGCATATGGAACAAACATGGCACATGCTTACAAGCATTTCTGGGAATTTAGTACGTTAATTCTGCTTGTCTTATTATACTGTCAATATGATAAATGCTGACTGATGCACTTTACCATACATCTTGTATCAATCAGCATCGCCATACAAAATTGGATCAGCCGTTTCATACAGCTGACCAATGTTTGCTTGGCTTGGCTACGTCGTGTCACATGACCTGCAAGCACATGGTGAGCAATCCATCTGCTCATTGGCAGTGAAAGGTCTGAATACAGGAGGCCACGCTGAACTACTGTGTGTGATGCAAACTCAGTGGAAGAAGAATGAAGCGAAGCATGGAAATTGATGGAATCCCAGTTACACTAAATACCAGCGTCATCGCGCCGTTCGTTATTGGGATAGGTTCGAAAAATAGAAAGAAGAGTTGTGGGGGTGGGGTTCGCTGGGCTCCTTCACACCATCTACACCCACATTGGCAATGGACCTAACTCAATTTACCACAGAGATGCTAAAATACTGGATGTCTTCTACACTGAAGGAATTACGACGAGGACTAGTGATTTTCCTACCACAGCTCTGTGTAGGTAACCAATGTTTTCTCTAGGCTACCTCACTTGACCCGAGGACACGTTCAAATTGTATTATTTTTGGCAACTAATGCATACATCGACAATTCATTTATGTGCGGAACGATCGAACTGCTTGCAAGCGCAATTATTCACATAGGCCCAAATCCTGCACTGAAATATCTCAACAATAAAAAGGAATTGATTCTTATCATTTTACTTTGCGTTACCAGATTTTGTGCAAAAGTGTTTGTACAGAAAAAAAATGACAGAGAAGAACATTAAGAATTCCATAGGTTGCCAATGACTCCGTTGACAGACTAACGGTGGGACATGATGACAAGTACTTAACTTTATCACGACGGAATCATAACACTGATGAACTTAACGATAGCAGTGTAGCGAACATGGAATAAAGCAGATACTATACGACAGTGCAACTGAGACAAAGGCGGTACGTCTCCGGTTGAGATCGTGCAGTTTGGGCAACTTCGAACTTCTCGAGCACTTTCTGGACCATAGCCGCAGTGCAACACAAGGCCTAAGCGACAATGGCTATTAGCATATCATGTGTGCCACACATCTTCGCCTCAAGCGGGTTGGCGGATCGCATCCCGGACAGTGCGGGCCTCCCTGCGTGGCTCGACAGCCGCGGTGCCCACTTGGAGCACCGGGCCGGGGACGGCACCATGCCACGCGATGGCCACTCGGGAGGCCAGTGCCACGGTGGCGACACGAGTACGCGTGAACCGTGAGGTCACGTCACCGCCATCACGCATCCGATCCCCCATTCAGGTAGGCTGCCAGGTCAGCTGGTGTGGGTGCCCGGCCGAGCCGACGCCGAACCACAGTCTCGAGTTCGACGCTGGCGAGGCGCGTCGTCTCGGGGTCACGGGAGTGGAGTAGCTGCGACGTGGCAGCCGCCATTAAGACGTCCGCCTCCGCCACATACTCCGTCAACCCCACGCCACCCGACGAGACAGGCGCGTACAGGTAACCCCTGGCGGCACTGCACGGCACGCCGAGGATCCCCTTCACTCGCCAGCGGAGCGCCACGTCGAACACTCAAGTGGCCCCTTAGGCAGCACGCCGAGCCGCAGGCAGTGCGTGAGTCGCGGGACGATGAAAGTACGCAGTGCGTCCAGCTTTTGCCAAGGGGCAAGAGCCGAATCGCACAGCCTTCAGCATCCCGACGCATAACACTGATGAACTTAACAATAGCAGTGTAGCGAACATGGAATGAAGCATATACTATACGACAGGCAACTGAGACAAAGGCGGTACGTCACCGGTTGAGATCGTGCAGTTTGGGCAACTCCGAACTTTCGAGCACTGTCTCGACCATAGCCGCAGGGCAACACACGGCCTAAGCGACAATGGCTATTAGCATATCATGTGTGCCACACATCTTCACCTCAAGCACGCTTCACTGTCATTTCGAGCACTGGCAGACATGTGCGTGAATGCAATGCGACCAAAGATATCGGCATGGCGTCAAGTCTCCGCTGAACCACTCCCGGAACTCGAGCCTCGCGACCGCACGCGAGCCTATTTCGACTGCCGCCATCGCCGTCGGCATTCCCCACTCGGCATCGCAGCTCTGCACAGCCGCCCGAGGGCACGGCGGGATCAGTCCTCGAGGTTCACCTTTGACCACGCCGGGGTTCGTTGTCACGTGACTATCTGGAAGTCAGCCTCGCAGGGATTATTCGGCTGTCTAAAGAATAGCACTGCTTCCGCATGATAATGGGTGAGTAAGTGTGCATCAGGGGAATTAACACGCGCCCTGGATGGCCTCTGAAAATTACGCACCCTGTGGGGGTGGGCGGATTCCGCCACCCTAAGATCTCGGCTCCTATTAATCCTGGAGTAGCGAAATTCGCGGAGTGAATGAATACGGTAGTGAACTGTATGGACATCTTGGAAGAATGCATGGCTCGAGTTGCTTCAGCACGTTCTGCCCCAGTATATGCGCCAGACCATTAGGTAAACGGTGAAATTCTTCAAAGCTGGGCGGGAAACAACGAAGTTGACAACGCACCGACCACACCACCCGCAGTAAGGGCTCAGTTGTCCTGGTAGGAATCAGAGAATACTGGCAACCAGAATGATAATTGAACTTCAATCCATGAAGAAGAAAAAATTATATGCAACAGCAAGGAGGGCAGCATGAGCGGGTCAGGACCACGGGCGCCAAGGGGCGCATGTCCTTCCGCCAAAGGTCGATGTTTGCCCACGTTTAGCACTAAAACGAATTATCGTGAAATTCCAGACATTTTATGAGATAAATGTCGTTTGAGCAGACCACACGAATGTTAGCTCATCACATCGGAGCAGTTTTTTTAATAAATATAAAACGTTTTATTGAAAATTCCTCCTCAAACCAACCTCTTGGATCCGCCACTGCACAGGAGTAGTATACCTTAGCCATCAACCGCAAGTCAAATCCAACCCAGACATTTCGGTGAAAAATGATATCGCATTCGGTCAAAATCGAATCCAGTCGATAAACGGCACGGATGATCGGATCCCTGTTGCGTCATGATGAAGCTGGATACTGTATATGTATTGCATGAGCAAGAGGGACGTCGTATCTTCGTGGCTGACCTCACTAAAAAGCTAAGATATGGGGTCCTCCGAACTAGAAATGTCTTTCAGGTGCACGGATCAACGGATCAACGTGGGGATGGACTCGGGCGGCTGGCTTGGGAGCCGAAGCCGGAGCCACAATGAGGTCAGGAAGCCCAAGCTGAAGATGACCCAAACTATAGCAGGAGAGTTTAGTAGGAGAGTCTAAAAGTGTCCAGCCTGTTACTTACAGAATATCGAACACCACCACGGTGTCACATGTTGATGGCTCACAATAAGACCCGTACACATGTATGCGAGAACGAAATATCGACGTCAATGCTGAAATGGGACAAAGAAGAATGGTTTAGTCTGTATGTGAGCTTTATTCTGGCATTCAACCACTTATATCTCAATATTCAGAACCATGTGTAACTACAGGCTGACGTGAGACACTCGTTGCTCCTTGCACTGATGCAGGCTGAAGACACTGATCTGGCGATTAGCAGTGCTATAAACTATAGCGAAATATAGAAGTGGTGAAGTGAGCACGTATGCATTATTTTTGTTTTATGTTCATGACGCACTCACTTCCGAATACTAGGATGAACCACATACGGACCACATAAGTGTAGCTTTGTATGCTCTTGAGAGGGCACTTTCACCCCACCCAATGCTAGTTGTGCCCCAACCGAATAACTTGAACTTTAACATGGGACCCTAGGTAACATTCCACCAATCCATATTGGTGTGCCCATTTCCTCCAGGTATTGTGCCCCCGCCTCCCCCCAATAATTTTCCGAAACCCACACATGCCACAGGTCAACAGAGCAAATCTGCTACGCCTTACAGACTGGCCTACTCCTTGAAACACGTGCTAATCTGCTTGCGACTTACTGACCAGTCTACTCCTCGAAACACGTGCCAATCTGTTCAACCGTTACAGACCAATCAACTCCTCGCCACTCGTGGCAATCTGCTCAGATTTACTGACCAGTCTACTCCTCAAAACATTTGCCAATCTGGTCCCCTGATACAGGCCAGTCTACTCATTGCCACACATGACAATCCGCTCCCTGTTACTGACCAGTCTTCTACTCGCCACATGCGCCAATCTGTTCCCCGTTACTGACCAGTCTTCTCCTCGCCACATGTGCCAATCTGCTCCCCGTTACTGACCAGTCTTCTCCTCGCCACATGTGCCAATCTGTTCCCCGTTACTGACCAGTCTTCTCCTCGCTACATGTGCCAATCTGCTCCCCGTTACTGACCAGTCTTCTCCTCGTCACATGTGCCAATCTGCTCCCCGTTACAAATCAGGTCACTCATCGGCACACGTGCTAATCTGCTACCTATTAAGCAACAGTATGATCTTCGCCACACGTGTCCGTCTATCCCCCCCCCCCTACACACCAGTCTTCTCATCGCCACAGCCAGTCTGTTGTCCCGTGAGGTACAGACACCTCAGTCTGCCCGTCTCAGAGAGTCCCGTCTGGAGTCTTCTCGCCACGCACGTTAGTCTGCTGCCCCAGAACGTACCAGTCTATAAACTTAACCATGTCCAGAACGTATTCTTCCCTAAACAGTGCCCCAGTACGTATTCCTCGCTAAGTACGTCGGTCTGCCTCTGCGCTCTCATCACACATGCCACACTATCCTTCATGCTTACCATAGGATACCAGCGTCAGTCTGCTCCCCGTTCCCGTCACACATGCCATACTACATTCCGTGCCTACCATGGCATACCAGGGTCATCCTTGTGAGCCTCATGTTGAATCTTGACCTTATATTATCGTTCCCACAGCGGATCATCGGCCTCATCTCCATACCGATCAGTGTCGGTGTCTCGGTTCGGTCAGCATTGTTTCCACAGTTCTGACGAGGCAGGACTCGAGTCGCTGCAGCGGCTGGCAGCTAGCGCCCGTTTGGAGTGCTTACTACCGATTGGACCGACAAGGTCGTAAACGCGGCCAAGCGGCCCGGATCGCGATAGGCCTCGGAAAGTTGCACAAAAGCACTCTGATTACACTGTGACATAAAGACGTTTCAGCTGGAGTGGCAAGAATGCCATACAACCAAATATCATGCGAGGTATGCCAAACAACCTGATCTAGTGCCAGGTACGCCAGTCACCGAAATCTCGTGCAACGTATATCAATCACCAAAATAATGTGCCAGGTAAAACATTCACCAAAATTTCGTGTTAGGTATACAAAACACCCAAACTTCGTGTCAGTAATACCATTCACCCAAATCTCGTACCACGCATCCCATTCACCGAAATCACGTGCTATGAATGTCAGACATTCAAATCTCATTGGGTGATGCCTGTACCTTTACGAGCTAGGTGAACCCACCACCCAAATCTCATGCGAGGTATACCAATCACCCAGAGTTCGCTCACATGACATACGAAACCATTCATCTCCGCCTTCTTCATTGCACACTAGTTTATTTCATGTTTGTCGCTGCAGCTTACCAGGTATGTTCCCAGCTAGCATAGCATACCAGGGACCTTCGATGTATTGCTCAAAGCGTATTCTGCTAGATATCTTAATCAAGATATCCAGCTTCAACTACATCCTCATGTCTTACCAATCCTCCTAAAGACAGATAGTCCGCCCCCCAATGTCATACCATTCTAATTGATTATCGTCGATATGACATGCTAGCCATTGTAGATCGCCACCATGGAATACCAGTCAACCACATTTTGATCTCTATATCATGCCTGTAGCCCTCATTCTCCCCACCATAGCATACACTCCCCTTCAATCTCATCCTCGTCCCATGAAAGTTTCCCCCCCATGAGATCAACTGGGGTACATTGAAGCACATTCATTATCATTATATTATAAGTACATTCATTTTCTTCACTATCTCTTGAAGTACATCCGTCATCCCCATGAGACCGGCGATGGAACGTCAACTCTGCCTTGACGTCTCACACTCAAATTTATCGTTACTCAGCTCATTCTAAGCCACACTCCTCTTGCCTCGCCTGGCACCGTTATCCGATCTTCCAGAGACAGCACACGTCCTCACCAACGACCATGTTTGCCTCGTTCCATCACAGATCATGCACTTACCACCCCAGCTACCACACCGTGCACTCACCACCACAGCCCCCACACCGCGCACTCACTACCACAACCCCCACACCGTGCACTCACCACCACAGCCCCCACACCGTGCACTCACCACCACAGCCCCCACACCGTGCACTCACCACCACAGCCCCCACACCGTGCACTCACCACCACAGCCCCCACACCGTGCACTCACCACCACAGCCCCCACACCGTGCACTCACCACCACAGCCCCCACACCGTGCACTCACCACCACAACCCCCACACCGTGCACTCACCACCACAGCCCCCACACCGTGCACTCACCACCACAGTCCCCACACCGTGCACTCACCACCACAGCCGCCACACCGTGCACTCACCACCACAGCCCCCACACCGTGCACTCACCACCACAGCCCCCACACCGTGCACTCACCACCACAGCCCCCACACCGTGCACTCACCACCACAGCCGCCACACCGTGCACTCACCACCACAGCCCCCACACCGTGCACTCACCACCACAGCCCCCACACCGTGCACCCACCACCACAGCCCCCACACCGTGCACCCACCACCACAGCCCCCACACCGTGCACTCACCACCACAGCCCCCACACCGTGCACTCACCACCACAGCCCCCACACCGTGCACTCACCACCACAGCCCCCACACCGTGCACTCACCACCACAGCCCCCACACCGTGCACCCACCACCACAGCCCCCACACCGTGCACTCACCACCACAGCCCCCACACCGTGCACTCACCACCACAGCCCCCACACCGTGCACTCACCACCACAGCCCCCACACCGTGCACTCACCACCACAACCCCCACACCGTGCACTCACCACCCCAGCCCTCACGCCGCGCACTCACTACGACAACCCCCACACCGTGCACTCACCACCACAACCCCCACACCGTGCACTCACCACCCCAGCCCTCACGCCGCGCACTCACTACGACAACCCCCACACCGTGTACTCAGAACAGCCGCCACAACGTGTACTCACCACCCCAACCCGCACACCGTTCACTCAACACCCCAGCCGCCACACCGTCCACTTACCACTACAGCCGCCACACCGTCCACTGACTACCCCATCCCCCACTAGAGCCAGATATCTTGATCCTGTCGTACATCGGTCATGCCGTACAGCTGTCCTGCCGTACAGGTGTCCTGCCGTACAGCTGTCCTGCCGTACAGCTGTCCTGCCGTACAGCTGTCCTGCCGTACATCAGTACTGTCGTACATCGGTCCTGCCGTACAGCTGTCCTGCCATAGAGCTGTCCTGTAGTACATCGGTCCTGCCGTACAGCTGTTCTGCCGTACAGCTGTCCTGCCGTACAGGTGTCCTGCCGTACAGCTGTCCTGCCGTACAGATGTCATGCCGTACAGATGTCATGCCGTACATCGGTCCTGCCGTACAGCTGTCCTGCCGTACAGCTGTCCTGCCGTACAGCTGTCCTGCCGTACATCAGTATTGTCGTACAGCCATCCAGGAGTGCAGCCTGCAGCACACCCACGGCGGACACTTAGGATCGGGTGTGATGCAGCTCTCCATCGGCTGTCGATACGGGCACCTCTCACGATACGGCGATACGGCGGACACTTAGGATCGGGTGTGATGCAGCTCTCCATCGGCTGTCGATACGGGCACCTCTCACGATACGGCGATACGGCGGACGCTCAGGATCGGGTGGGATGCAGATCTCCATCGGCTATCGGTGGGCACGGGCACCTCTCATGCCGGCTGTCTCCTTGTGGTATGGGATTAAAAAAACGATGCACACATAGTGGAAGCAAAATTCACTGGAAAATACATTCATCTGGAGAAAAGTCCATGAAGTGATATTCGGCAGTCTGCAGAATGTTCAAACTGCCAACACACCAACAGGCGGAGGTGGCTACAGTAAAGCAACGCGTGGCCGTCGCATGCGTTGGACCATTTTCAGAAGATGGTCATACGACGTCAGGGCCGCACTAGCGTTGCTGTTGAAAGTCTCACTGCTAGGAATGGGAAGAGGGAATTGGTTTTGCAATGTATAAATCAACATTTGAATTAGAGAAAGTTGACCATGTTACAGTGGAGGTTGGTTTTGGAAATTGATCATGGCCAGAGCACCGCATGGTCAATCCACGCACATCAATCAACAAAAGAAGCGTATCAAGTTGTGGCTCACTGGTAATCTCCTATGATATCGGTCCTGCCAACTGTAAATATACTTTCGTCGAATAATACATGCATCGTGCACCACTAAATGCACACTCCGAAAACGAGGTGCTTTTATCTTCATGCTACAAATGCAAACAAAAATATTGAACCTCACAGGCTCTATGCTGCTGTGTTATCTTGCACATCACCATCACGCGTCACCTTTCGAGAATGCAGACTTAGTGACGTTTCCTCTCTGCTGTCGGATGATAATTGTGATTAGAAAATATGTCAGTTTTTGTGAAGGATGGGAACCACAATATATCATCTGCTAGGAAGTATCGTCCATCAGAAACCATGGCTTTAGTTTCGAAAATGAACCAGTGCGAATTGGAACGTTGAATTCACGTTTTTGTTTCATGTGTCACTTCTTTGCAATTGCACGTTTTACGTTTCCAACTGCACGCTTCATCTTTTCTCCCGTGTATTTACCGCTTCCATTCAGCCCCCCTCTGAGAAAAATGGGCATGGCCAAACACCCTACTACACACTGAATGAGTGCACTCCATGCTTATCCGTCAGATCGTTCGACAAGCGCCGCTCATTTTATCAGTTGACGTCACGGCAGCTGCCAATCTGGAGCAATGCCAGGCGCAGGGGTGTTTTTTCTTCATTAACATTGGCGGGGGGGGGGGAGGGGGGGGGGTCGATGTGCACCGGACCTCCCCCAACTAAAAACTTATCGGATTTCGCCCACTATATATTCCGACCTCAATAATTCTGTGTTGTATTTGACGATGTGTATATCTATGTATATTCAGCATCCTCGCCAACGGAAAAAATCGTCCAGTAACAGGTTGTCACATAAACAAGAGACTAGTGCACCGTGGATCTCAACATCAAAACTGAGTCGTAGCATGTGACCACAGTGTCATACAGTGTACTCGGGTTCATCGTCATCGTCATCTTCATCGTCATCATCAACGTCACCGTCACCCTCCCCTCACTCCAAACACCAACAAACACACAACGGCTTAAATAAAATATTTATGCGCCCATATGCAAGGACGGTGTGTTTTACCTTGGCCTTGATGGAGCATCGGAGCACAGCCGGCCTGAGCTGTGAAGACGATGGGCGAAGGTATTTCCTTGGTGCCTAACATTAGGGAGCGATGGAGCCAACGTTTTGGTGGAGATATTTCAGGGTCGGGAAGTCCACTATCTAAACCTAATCTGTCTCCTTACAGCACAAAAGATGCTGGTGAGCATCAACTAAGTTTTATATATAGCATGACATTTTTCTTTTTCTTCCGTTAGCTTTCTTATCAGCGGAAAATCAGCATAGGTTTTTTTTTTTTTTGGGGGGGGGGGGTCAAATAAGCATTGGGGATCAAGGTCAACATTGGTGAGGCCATGGCACTCACAAAAAGATCCAAACCGACACCCCTGGCCAGGTGTCATGCAGACGAGGTGCTGGCAAACTCCAACACGTTTCCCACTCATTTCCCGGTCGGCGCGCCATTTCCTGACGGGGCGCCATTTGCGGAGTCGCGTCGTGCTCGGTGGGATTATAGGACGAGCGTTAGATGCGGAGCGATGTTCACGAAGATCCGCGCGCCGGTGCGGAACAACATGCAACGTGTGCGACACCACAAGGCCGATTGTGACATGCGTCGTCTGACTGGCAGACCAGCCGCGTCCACAACATTGGCAGCCAGGAGAGCAGCATGCGGAGGCGCCGTGATGGCGAATGCTTGTGACCAGGCCACTGTATTTGGCGGGGACTGGAATAATTCCGGTCGTTTGTGCGTTGCTTAGAACAGCCTGATATCAGTCATCATCTTCGAGAAAAACTCGAAGATGAAGCCATGTAGGAAAAGGTTGTGCACTTACAACGCGGACAGTCTTGACATCGATTGACAAACAATCGTTTGTGTTGAGTGCGGTTCAGATGCAGTCAATATGTCGCCGACCGTGGTGAAGGGGACCTACATTTTGTTTGGTATGGATTGACTGCTTCATTTTCAATTAAGCTGTTCCATCGTTTGCCAAGTGTCTGGTGGTACACCCACGGCTGGGTCGGGATCTGGTACGTCTGTGGATACTCAGCTCACGGTCGTATTGAATGCATTGTCGCGTGTATTCATGGACGAACTGGGACACTTCAGGGGCGAGGAGGTGACTATTGATGCAGATCTTGAGGCCGTTCCCTGTGTTTCGAAGACCCGTATTATTCCGTTGACTTTTCGTCCTCGGGTGGACGCAGAGCTGGAAAAACAAGCAAGACTCGAACAGCGGGAGGAAGTCGTCAGCACTAAGAGGGCTGCACCACTTGGTGTGGTGTATCGAAAGCAGATGTCACTTTGCGCGTGTGGTGTGGAGATGGGGCATTGCCGTTTAGCAGTCAATCTGGAGGCTCGGTTGGACCTGTATTCCTTGCCGATGATGGAGGAGCTGTTGGTGAAGTTGCTGGTGAGACCGTTTTCTTGGAAGTGGATTTCAAGGGTGTTCATAATGGCCACCAGCAGCTGGATGAGGGATCTAGGGAGATTCTGGCACTCAACCAACCCCGGGGTTGGTTGAGTGCGACACTACGCATCGGGGCCGACCCTTTTCCAACGAAGTTGGGACAAGCTGTTGTGCGGCCTGCCGGGAGTGGGTATTTTCTTCATGACCTCATCACAGCAAGGCTATTTTACCAGGACCACCGTAGACTGTCAAAGCAGGTGTTGCGTCGCTGTCGGAGGCCGGTCTCAGAGTACAAAGGTATTTGCTCGGACATATGTGTGGTAGCCGCGTATGGATGACAACATTACATGGATGACCAGACCATCTCAACGGTGCAACGAACGGAGAAATCCGTCAAACAGTGCTCAAACGCACCCATGGGAACGCCCCACGGAGCCGCGGTGCCGGGTTGGCGTTGACTACGGCGGCCCGTTAGACGGTCATATGCTGATCATCGATGGTGGGGATTCAAAATGGCTCTACATATATTCTACCACCAAAACAACCACGGCGGCGGAAATGAGTTCACAACGTGGTGTAGTGGTGGTGTGTGGTGGTGGTGGTGGTGGTGGTGGTGGTGGTGGTGGTGGTGGTGGTGGTGGTGGTGGTGGTGTGGTGGTGGTGGTGGTGGTGGTGTGGTGGTGGTGGTGGTGGTGGTGGTGGTGGTGGTGGTGGTGGTGGTGGTGGTGGTCGTGGTGTGGTGGTGGTGGTGGTGGTGGTGGTGCTGGTGGTCGTGGTGTGGTGGTGGTGTGTGGTGGCAGTGGTGTGGTGGTGATGTAGTGGTGGTGTGGTGGTGTGTGGTGTGGTGATGCTGTGTGGCGTGGTAGTGATGTGTGATGGTGTGGTGGTGGTGTGTGGTGGTGTGGTGCTGTGGTGATGTGGTGATGTGATGATGTGGTGATGTGACGATGTGGTGATGTGGCGATGTGATGATGTGGTGATGTGGTGGTGTGGCGGTGTGTGGTGGTGTGGGGGTGGGTGGTGTGGTGATGTGGTGATGTGACGATGTAGGTGATGTGTTGATGTGGTGATGTGATGATTTGATGGTGTGGTGATGTGGTAGTAGGATGGTGTGATGGCGTGGTGATGTGATGATGTGGTGGTGTGGTGGTGTGGTGGTGTGGTGGTGTTGGTATGGTGGTGTGTGGTGATGGGTGGTGTGTGGTGATGGGTGGCGTGGTGGTGTGGTGGTGGTGTGGGGTGTAGTGGTGTGGTGATGTGGCGATGTGGTGACGTGGTGATGTGGTGGTGTGATGGTGGGGTGTGGTGGTGGGGAAGATGAGAGCTGGGCACGCAGTTTGAGTAGCGACTGTAAACAAGGTAAGTGGGGCTGATAGGAGGAATTGGATTTGGATAAAATGCTATAGGCAGCGGGGACTGTGGTAGTTGTTTGGTTGGATGATGGTTGGCGATGCAGCTGTACATGGACTGTATTCGCCTCGACCTACTCGGTGACGACACGATGCCTGACGTGAATTTGTTCATCAAATGTTGTTTTATTTGCACTGATGAGTTTGTGATAGTTGTGGCGGTTGATACGGTTGGTTTGCTCTCCACTTGTCGGTATAAGCGACACGATTATTTAAGCGTGCTAACGTACGAACTCAAAACAAACGCAACACTTCTTTAAAATCTTCTTAAAGTGCTCAAAGCGCAGAAGAATGCATTTCGCAACACCAGAAAACGATGACTTCAGTGCTGTGGGTGATAGGGAGGAAGCCACCTTCTGAGTCGCATATTTGGCACAAAGGTCACTGGCCACGTATGCCAGGCTTGCCAGATTCCCCAAGGCCAGATTTTCCACCACGAGCAATGATTCGGTGCAGCGTCGGCACTGTCCGAACGGTCCGGCATGACATTCCACTGAATAAAGCATATCGGCCTAATGGGATTAGTCAATGTATTATTCATGAATGCTGTGGTGAGCTCGCTGTTCCATGTACCATGCATGTTGTGTGACATTTCATTGACGCAATGTACTTTCCCAGAAAGATGGAAGCGGGCGAACGTCGTCCCAATTCACGACAAAAGGTAGCGCTAAAATCCAGCAAATTAGATATCATTGTCTCTGATTCTATTATTCGAAAATAATTTATCGAAATGGTAGTGTCCACCAGTCTGCTGCTGGGTCATGCTGGTCCGTTGTCATGCACACAGACCAGCTTCATCGTGCGGCGATCTTGTGCGACCAATCTGGCAACACTTCTAACCACAGCATGATATTTCAGCTTTAGCAGGTCAGATCAGGCCACGTCAGGTCAGCAGGTCACGTCAGGCCACGTCAGCCGCACTTGTTGACTCTGGCTGTCGGAGCGGGTCGGATCATCCGTTCCTGTCGGGGCTGGTTGCGGCCCATCCGTCGCTAGATGATCACATAGTTGGTCGAGGCGTCCTTAAACTCAGATAGCTAACTCAGCGGCCTATCAGACCGCTGGCGGACTCTTCCACCGACGGTGGCGCCGCCCACGGTGCGAAGATGTACTCAGTCGGCTGCCTCGCGGCTCGGGCACGTACCGCCTGTGGGCCACGGCATGACGGCTAGCGTTCACCACTCAGCTGGGGAACGCACCGCCTGGGGGGCGGGGGGGTACGTCGGCTGGCGTCCACCACTCAGCTCGGGCACGTAACGCCTGGGGGGAGGGGGTACGTTGGCTAGAGTTCACCACTCAGCTGGGGAACGCACCGCCTGGGGGTCGGGGGGTACGTCGGCTGGCGTCCACCACTCAGCTCGGGCACGTAACGCCTGGGGGGAGGGGGTACGTTGGCTAGCGTTCACCACTCAGCTGGGGAACGCACCGCCTGGGGGGCGGGGGTACGTCGGCTGGCGTCCACCACTCAGCTCGGGCACGTAACGCCCTGGGGGAGGGGGTACGTCGGCTAGAGTTCACCACTCAGCTGGGAACGCACCGCCTGGGGTCGGGGGGTACGTCGGCTGGCGTCCTACCACTCAGCTCGGGCACGTAACGCCTGGGGGAGGGGGTACGTTGGCTAGAGTTCACCACTCAGCTGGGGAACGCACCGCCTGGGGTCGGGGGTACGTCGGCTGGCGTCCACCACTCAGCTCGGGCACGTAACGCCTGGGGGGGGGGGTACGTCGGCTGGCGTCCACCATCCACTCAGCAGCTAATCAGCTATTGGAGCGTACGGACGCTTCAGCCAAGTGGCCGCTGAGGCTTGGTGCTCAGACGCGCCGACAACAAGGTTGTACTGCTCCCGAACATTTTGACAGAGAGCGCGGCGAATGTCACGTCACCTGACTGCCACGCCCCAGAGGTCAGAGGTGAGGCAAACGATCATATAGGTCAGCATGTTTCGGAACTGAATTCATCATGGAACCTTGCCACACTTGTACTGATTTACTGAAGAACTACACATACATGTTTATATATATGTATGTACACACACACACACACACACACACATATATATATACATATATATATATATATATATATATATATATATATATATATATATATATATATATGTGTGTGTGTGTGTGTGTGTGTGTGTGTGTGTGTGTGCGTGTACCTGTACTTCGTGCATACTGAGACCATTTTCTGTTTCCGCACAGGGCAACCGAGGACATGATGTGTATGGGGAGGACAATTTTGATGTCCTCGTTTTTTTTTCTCACTTCGTCTGAAGCATTATCAGATGCTTACCAGTCGACTGACATACTTTCTCGCCCTCCTCGGTTTGAACCATATATGTGACCGTGTGTGTCCAGCAGGTGTGTACGTACGTACTGTGCAGATAAAGTGTGAGCAAGCCGAAGGTTGCAGTGCAGACGCGACGCGCTCATGTTTGCAATTTGACACCACTCATGCTTGCAGCTTGTTGCAAGGCAGGGTCGTCGGTAAGGTGCCGAGTTGGCTTCCGTCGACTCGGCTTGCGGTGGGCGGCCGGCACACACGTTTGAGGAAACGGATCGGCGCTGAGATAGGGCCGAGGAGGATGAGATAGGGCCGAGGATTGGAGGTTAGGGGCTGAGACGGCTAGTATGGGCATACTTTGCAATTAGACGCTAGTGTAATGGAAGGTAGGAACATCTCGTGTCCTACGCACAGATTTAAGCGAAGTACGTTTTGAAACATCTTTGGGCTTGCGTCTTAACCCGCGCCGTCTCAGGGGTCTTTTTACCCCGCCCCCTGAGATTTTCCGTTGATAGTTTTTTTTTAATACAGCGCACGACAGCGTGCGGACATATAGCGCTGTTTCCACATCAATTTTCTCCCTCGTGTGAAGAGTTTGAAGTCAGGTCATTCACATTCTCCGAGTTAGTCAAGGCCAAGGTAGGTCACCTAAAAAGTGTTCTACCATTCATCACGCTTTAACGGGAGAAGATATTCGAATGCACTTTATCCGTTTATGTATTTGCAGGGACGCAACAAACCGCACCAGAGGTATATTTGAACTTTCGCGTTTTTATGACTTATTTGTTTGTCATATTTGCCTACTAAGGCAAAAATGGAAAATTCTGCCTCAGATAAGCAATTTGCGTGAGGCTAAGTTCACTTGATACAACGTATCTCGGTGTGTTTTACCAATTAAAGACAGAACAAAAAAGTATTGCTAATTTGAAATAAAAATTTAGCAACATTAATTATATTGATATATTTGCGTGGGCGAACATTTTGGAACAAGGTCTATCTCGTCTTTCTTGTCTAATTCCCATAAATATTTTCCGCCAAATTGAACTCCACGGAACATAAAACTTGACGTCAACACTGACCACATAAACACCCGCAGTAACGTCACATTTTTAGCTGATAAGATGTTAGATAAGGTTTTCAGCCACATTCGTCGAGCGCTTTCCGATGGGGCCTATTTCGGCTTTGTGCGACGCTTGGTTTGGATATTGGAAGATTATATAATGAACTGAAATGGGGTGTAAGTATCTGACTGGAATGACGGGGAGGGTTAATGTATTTCTCCCGAATTATTTCATATATCGTCTAATACCTAAGGAATCCGTCGCACTGACAATGAAAGGCTTCGTTCGGATTCCTGAACATGAATTATCATCATAGCATTACGTTGTTGTAGGAAACCCACTCCAATATTCAAGACGATACAGTTTTGGAAAAATGATTGGGGTTGAGACATATCCTTCATTCATGGTGGAAGGAAGTCAGATTCTGATATAGTGGCATTCCTTCCTCTTTTCCTGAAACTAGTCTACAAGATGAAAATGTTTTTTGTGGATCACAAAGGAAGCTCGTTAAGTTGGCCTTGAACGTCTTAGAAGAAAACTACTGGAGCTGTAGGCACCAACTCAACTTTACAATTTTGATCACGTTTTCTATGTTACCATCTCTCCCACATTGGCTGAATGGATTGCTTGCAGATTAATTAAATCGCATGCATATTCGTTTGTCCTCTTAAGGCTGACATCATCACAATACCAGTTACTTAGGCTGATGTGCTTAAGCTAACATTTTTGATCGCATCCTCGATGCGTGAGCCTAGGCCACGTTAAGAGAGCAAGAAGGGAAGTTGCCAATATGCCAACAAGGTTTCCTAACTTTGTACTGAAACATTATATACAGTAGCGCATTGATGCCCGTCCACTTCGTCTGCTCTGGCCAGGATACCGCAGGGGCGACGGTTGCGTGACATCGTTTATTTTATTTGGGGAGGGAAAGCCTTACACAAACCCGTTCCGGGCTTAGCGCAATTTGGCTTGATGCGCATGAACCCCCACCCGTGCGGGGGCTGGGAGAGGTTAGGCGGGTGTCGATGCATCCTGATTTTTTCCGCGACTACGGAAGAACGACGTGGGCTGGAGCGCCGCTGCCCGGTGTAGCTGATGGGAACATCTATTTCTGACTTTATAAAATGCAAAGTAAAAATACTTGATCAGATAACTGCGCTATGACGCCATAAGCGGAAATATTTTTTGCCGCTTCACAAGTGTGAATTATTAGCAAACAACGCCGCATGTTGCCCACACATAACAAATGCTGGATGGGGTACGATGATAGACATCTAAGCTAACGTTCATACATAGGTTTGTGTCCAAAGTGATTAAAGGTTGCTGACGTAGCTGGACCTGGGATTATCTTTTTCAGCTTCAGTAAAATTCAGGAAAAAGCAATTTCTACCCGGAATGTTACTCTGCAGCAATACAATTTGCGTCAAGAACCCAAAAACGCGTCGGCCCCATAAAAGGAACATGTTGAAGCACGGGAAAAATGCACTGGGAGCCCGAGGAATCGAACCGAGGCACAACAATATTGCGCAGCAGGCTTACAAAAAACATAAGTGGACCAAAGAAAAACACAAACGGACTAATTCTAGTCGACCAGAGCAACGGAAAATTCAGAACAGGCCCGGAAAGGAAGTACTTCTTAGTGCCTTTTTCTTTGAAGATTGCCATTGGCTGAAAAAAATAATGCGTTGAGCAGCCGCAGTGGCATACCAAAGAAAGAAGCAAATATCCCCACATCTTGATGGGGTGGGGTTCCAAGAACCAAAGAATCGCGTCGGAGACCCATCCAATGATTCCGGTGTCCCAAAGATTCGCGTCGGGCCCCAGAATCAGAGGCCATAAATATATACTACCGGCACCAAAAAACTAGCACCTGGCCGAAAAACTTGGTCCGCGAATGACAAAATCGCGCCGAGGCCCAGATAAGTACAACGTAACCCGAGAACTAGCACAATTCCGTAAATGTCGCGTTTGTGACCCAACATTCCTGTCGGTATTCCCATAAATTCTGGTCATGGCATGACAAATTTCCCTCGGGGCTCCAAAGAATTGGGGTTGATGGCCAGAAAGAAGCGCAACGTGGACCAAAAATCGCATAGAAGCCGGATAAGAATCAAGCCGGAGCACTCTAAAATAAAGATCCCCAAAAATATATGTTCGAGGCAGGAAAATCGCTCCTTAGCCCAAACATACCATCGGATGCTTCACCAAATCGCATACGGGACCCAAAAACGTACCGGAGTTCGAAACATCGCGACTGGACACCAGAAAATGCAGCCGAGGGCCAGAAAAATCCGGCCGTGGCTCGGACTTTCCATAGCTCGAAAGAAGTCACCAAAAATTACGTCTAGCCCAGAAAACTGTGGTCTGATCCTCCCCCCCCCCACGGAACCACGCACCTGCGCCATACAGGTCTCGACGGGACACCGAGAAATTACAGCGGAGCCCCCAATAACGTGCCGGGGTCCGATAAATGTGAGCGAGAAGCCCCAAATGAGCACAGCGGGACCATAAGAGCACAACTGGAGAACGAAAATGCACCGGGTCATCCAAAGCGTACCGAGTCTGACAAAAAGCGGCAGTGTCATGCCATCCCAGGAGGATTGCATCAGCCTTTCACGACACAGAATTGATCAAGGAACCTTGCCGTTCTTTCCTTATTGATTTATTACGCTCCGTTCAGAAATTGTGGTGCGAAGCGAAGACTTCCGTGAGAGGGAGCCCAGTGGTCGGTCCACCGATGTTGATATCTTGATGATCTTCATCTCTCCATCATTATCTTCATATGATTTGACGGGGCAAAGTACATTAAGGTAATGGGCGTACAGAAATGAATTGGGGCCAAATTCCATTGGCTCCCATGATAGAAGCTTAACTAATTGCGAGGGTGGGTTAGATAATTATTGATGTGGCAGATCCCCATTAAAGGTATATAAAACAATACCCCTGAGTCGAACGACTGGCAAATGGTACGAATTAGCGAGAGGTAGTGGTGTTGCCAGCTAGGGTTTGTTGCAAAGGCTAATCCAATGGGAGGAAGTGAAAGTGGCGCCCCTTATGACCCAAAGGTCGCCTCTCTTGGAGTTTCCAGTGTATCCCTCCCACGAATTTCTCAGCGTAACGCGCTCCTCGGCCTGGGAACAGAAGTCCTCTGGGAGTACAAACGCACGGAGCGAATTTTTCGGGGAAAGGCACTCCTCACACGAAAACAAATTGTGTCCCTCTGGGAGATCGGAGTGTCGAGACCCCGTCCAAATATTCTGGACCAAGATCCGCCCATCTGGAGAAATGACGCCTCCTTCGCAAAATGTTAAAAATGTCAGTGGCACAATGTAGAGGGAGGGGTTTGTACCTCCCATGAAACTTCCGCTCAATTCTCTTTGCCGATTGGTGGGTACGCCGAAGTATGTACTCTCCAATTCAGTTGCGTATACCATTCCACCAGGAAAATGTCAGCCACATATATAGAGAGCAAGGAGGGTGGGGGCGAAAGCAGAACCAACCGTTAAGCCGTCCCGTCTCGAGTATAATTTTATCTTCTTTTTTCGTTTTTCACTACATATACTTTTTGTGTATTTGCCCATTGCAGTTCGCATAGAAGATTCTGGCTAAAGTAAGCATTTGTTTATTAAGGCAAGTTGACTTCCAACAACGTTTCTCGGTCTGCTCTAAAAACTGGAGAAGGAAAATTAAAGAAAACTTGGAAACCCTAAATTTGGGAATTTTACAAACATTTTTATTTTTATTTTTGGGGTGTCAAAAAATTGTATGGCCCTGGTCGATTTCGCTGTCCTTTTCTCATTCCAAATAAATTTTGTTTCTTCACATATCCCCCAAAATGAATTCCTCAGAACCAAAAACATAATGCAAATTGTGAAGTCTTGAAAATCTAGCCATCCTGATAACGTCACTGCCATCCTAAGTAACGATAACGATAGTAACGATCCTAACACCTGATACTTAGTCATCCTAAGTAACGTCCTGATGCTCTAAAAACTGGAGAAGGAAAATTAAAGAAAACTTGGAAACCCTAAATTTGGGAATTTTACAAACATTTTTATTTTTATTTTTGGGGTGCCAAAAAATTGTATGGCCCTGGTCGATTTCGCTGTCCTTTTCTCATTCCAAATAAATTTTGTTTCTTCACATATCCCCCAAAATGAATTCCCAGAACCAAAAACATAATGCAAATTGTGAAGTCTTGAAAATCTAGCTATCCTGATAACGTCACTTTTGGGAGGAAATTGGTTTGAGGGGTGGATCCGGACCATACTCGTCGAGCACTTTCCGATGACACCTCTTTCGTTTTCGTGCGACGCTTAGTTTGGATTTTAGAGGGGGTTACTATCCCCCCGAGACGGGGTGTGAGGATCTGACCGGAGAGACGGGGCAGGTTAATATCCTTGAGGGTGAAACTGCCTCTCAATGCTTGCTTCTCCTACCGCTATAATTTCAACTTCTACCATGGAAGCCTAAGTAACGTGACCCCCATATTCATTTTGGTCTGCCTATTGCCTTCATGTACTTTGCCCTCTGCGATCATTTTATGAAATCAACATCGGTGGCCCGACCCCTTCGGCGAAATGAGCTCCTCGATGCCTTCAATTCACATCACAACTTCGGAACGGAGGGTAATGAATCAATAAGAAAAGAGCGGTAAGGTTCCTTGATCAATTCTGTATTATGAAAGGCAGACGCAATCCTCCTGGGGTGTCTTAATCAATTTGAAGAAAAAAATGTCAACACGAAATGCGTACTTTGAACACTGTAAAAACACTGTAAAAAATGTAGCACCCTGTGAGGTGTTTCCAGCTGTCAAAAACCACTAACCATACGAAGTTTTTCAAACCTCGCATTTGGTACTTTTGCCGATTACCTCCCTATACCTACTTTCTGAGTACCCCTGGGATTTCACACCTGGGTACTTTTCAAGGTGAAAGGTGCTTTTAAAACACCCTTCTAGGTACTTGCATAGAGGTGTACTGGTACTTACGCTAGTACCGTATGGGGCGGCTGTCAAAAACCACTACCCATGTAGTGCTAAACCGAAAGGTACTTACTTCAGCACCTATGGTTAGCATGCATTTCCCACGCCGTGGGTTCATTTACTGCCCGCGAAACTCGCGAAAACCGCCTGTCTGGGTGTAAAAAAGTAAAAATGCAACGCGAATATATATTCGCCTTTTCAACCACACACATTAAACCACCGGCCGTGGCGCGAATCCACCACACACACTGCCTCAAGGACAACCCGTCATCTACGTGAGATGAGGCAAATATGAGCTACACTTCAGATATACAGGGTGTTTCACAATTATTCAAACAAAGTAGCGGCCTTTCAGATCGTCACTGATGACTTTATTCTCTTCCTCTTTTAAGATTATTGCTGGGCAACAGTTAGCATTTTTATATATTGAACAAAATATAGTGAAGTCATGTCCTGGACGATGGAGCAGAAGATCCTTTGTGTGAAGACATATACAAAACTAAGTCTTTCAACCCTATGACACAGGAGTTCCGTATATGTCTTCACACAAAAGATCTTCTGCTCCATCGTCTAGGGCATGACTTCACTATATTTTGTTCAATATATCAAAATGTTAACTATTTCCCAGCAATAATGTGAAAAGAGAAAGATAATAGTCATTAGAGACGATCTGAAAGGGCGCTACTTTGTTTCAACAATTGTTAAATACCCTGTAAAAAAATATCGAGACCTCGGAATTGGTCTTTCAAAAGCGAACGTTTGTCAAAGACCGCTCAGCGTTCTCAGCACAAGTGAAAAACGCTCAGCATAAACGGGGAAAAACTTATCCAAACCCGGCGGCGGAAGGCCACACAACCATCGTCGATGATGCACATGAGGAAAATCCTGCCTTACAAAAACACCACTAGTGACTAGCACATGAACAGCTGAGGAACTGAAGTGGGCTGATGCCATATCAGCTGATAGGGAGGGCGTCGAATCCGCCACGCGAGCCGGCCGCACCCGACCTCAGGAGTGTGCCTCCAACGACTACAAGTCATCTACGCGGATCAGGCCTGAGCCACACTGCAGAGATAAAAACTCAAGACCACGGAATTGGTCTTTGAAAAGCTAATGCTCTTAACGCTGAGCATAAACGATAAAAAAATTAGTGCAATTTTCCGAGAAACTGGGCAACATCTCTGTGTCTTGTTTGGGAAGAACTGCACTGTGACCCTACATCTTGCTGCTCATCTCCAACACAACCTGCGACTACCACTCCATCATTCGGATTTTCACTTTGACCCACACTGCATGATGTTTCGAAGCATTGGTTATGCTTTTGCTTAACATGCCTTTTCCAATTTCTTCCTGAAGATAGAAGCAGATTGCAATATGTGCAAGGGAATCTTGAATTATTGTTCTCAACATAATGGCGTTGCAGGTGTACTGCAAATATCGAAGTATTGTAATGGGAAAATTTGCATGTGTTGCATCGATTTTTCTTGTATTCTGAAACAAATGGAATCCTCAAATAATAGCGATGAATATTTTAAATGAAAAATTATGTTGAGTTCTGTACAAAGCAAATATGCACAATACATTCATGTTTCCAGAAAGCATTGCTGGCAGCTAATGGTTTGTACCTGCTTGTTTGCTAGGTTGGGGCCTCGTGGTCAGAGGGATTATCTGGGGACAGAATTGCACTTTATGTAAACACATTGTGCATTGTTTACATGGTAAATCAGCAATGGCTCAATAAATTGCAATTCAACCAAATATCTGATCTCTGCACTTCTGGAGCAAGACCATACATATAGATGGTCTTGTCAACCGAGAAACACCAGCTGCTCAGTGGATCATTTCTCACTAACTAAATTCATATGTTACAGTTCCCCTGTGGCATTTAGCAAGTTAATATTTTCACATATTTGGTGTAGCAGCGGCACCTAAGACCACAATATGGTGGCAGACTATGGCATTGTATGTTGGTGGCATTTTAGGTTATTGTACTGAATTTTTGGCATCACACACTATGACACAAAAAGTATCTGTACAAGTAAAACAACTGATATGAAGCACACAGTACAAAAGCCCAGAACGTAAACACAGCAGCCACCCGGGTGTTATAGGCATTTGCCAATATTCTGAGATGCAGGATTTTCAACCTCCCTCATTACTTATAATTGCAGTTAACTCACAGTGGTACTGCACAGCCTCCGATGGTTTATTACGGCTTGAAAACAAAATTACTTATGCAACCACATTGTCATGAAATGACTGCAAATAACCCACTTACTAAAAATAGTATGCATTATCTGTAGGTCAATACATGCCTTAATTTCCCTGTGAAGGCTTATATGTGTGCTAAACAAGGCCGTTGGTATGTTTCCATATTTCCACCGAAATAATAGTATATTCCCATAAGGGCAATATTTATTAGCGTTGATAGAGTCGCTAGGTGATGACAGCTCAACCCGCGCCTTAGGGCGCGGCGTGTAACTCAGCAGGCTGTTCCCGGCATCTTTAGCGGCATCAAACTACTACGATCTATACTTACAGCCGGTAGATGTCGCACCCGGCGGACCACTCGCGGAACTTCCAGTTACGGAACTAAGCCAGAAAAAATGAAATCCGGGATTAATGGGCCAGTACACCTCCGTAACTCTGAAAGATAATAAATGGCCAGATGGAAACACGCAGTATCATTAAGTTCCACGCAGAAATTAATTCACAGCTGAAATGTGTTGTGACATCTGGCAACGTCCCCTTTCCCGCCGCAGCCGAGCACCTTCCGGCCGGAACTACGGAAGAGCAGGGTTGATAGTCTAGCCCACCCCCACCCCATCAACCACACCTCTGCCGGTGACGCCCATTTCCAGTCTCCTCCTTCCGTCCGAGACGGTCTTTAAGCTGTACATCGACGAAAACGGAACGGCTGAAACTAACTGGAGTCGAGACCATCGAAAGCCAAACTGTAGGTCGCAACTGCAAAGAAAAGAAGAACTCCAGCGAACGAGCACGTAAATGCTAATGGAAGATTCCATATGGGGAATCTGTGCCACTTTCTGTGACAAGCAATTTCCAGCAGCTGGTGCTGACCCTGACCTACTGTGTGCATTCAAATATGACAAATTAACATACTTGCATTTTTTATCTCATAGAAGTTAAAAACGCTAGTGGATCCAGGGGGCCAGAATGACCATAGCACCTCCCTAAGCACCTAGTCCATGTAGCCGATAGATGCCCGCCCCCCCCAACTGACTGGTTCTAAATCTCAACTCTTGGCTGTATCGGTGCTGCCTTAAGATGATTACCATACAGTGTGACAAAATGTGACAAATTCTTTGATGAATCTGGACAAATATGTAGCAAATGGTGCAAAACTGTCACCCAGAAAGCTAACCCTCCACCCTGACTTGTGCAACAACTTCTGCAAAACAAATTACCCCCCAGAAATTGCTTTCCAGCCCCGCCCCCTCCCACACACACTTAACAGCTCCTGGCAAATTGTTGTCAGCAAAATTAGGACATGCCCTTTCCCTAAACTCAATGTCTAGATCCCCAGAGTTAAAAATGACTCCTAAATTGAGCCAAACTTGTGAGTGTTTTCCCCTAAAAATTGTTCCTCGTTTTGTCTGTGAGTCAGGAGTTTTAATTTCAGAAATTAAACAAATTAACCTCAGTGGGACTGTTTGAGGTACAAGGGGATATTTCTACAATATTTAAATTGCTTTTCAATGGAATTGAAACCATATTATTGATGCATATTATGTATTATTATGTAATAATATGCACGTGCATATTATTGATTTTAAAAAAAGCAGTACACAAATTTGACAGAAAATATCATATTTGGCATTTTGGCCCATACAGGGGTTTTCTTAGCAAGAGCCCAATAAAATGCATCCTCACTTTTAGCAAATGGTAGCATATTTGGGTGAGACCCTTTCTTGAAATACTCCCCACTGACATGCAAAGATGAGCCTCATCTTAGACTTAATCCCACTCCAAAATGTCTAAATTCAGCCATTCATCTGCAGATCAATAATTCCCTGCAGTATTGGCTATAAAGAACAGGTTCATCTGGACCAAATAAGGGCTGTTTGAAGGGATGATCTTGATGTTGACAAAAGAGGTTGCCCACGTTGATTAAGGGCTGCTGAGAGATGGGTCTAAATGATGCAATGTATAGCTAGCAGCACCTGGTGTGGGTGGTCCCAAAATAGGTGGCAATGCTGGAGATCTCATTACCCTGAAGGCATAGGTGGCACTGTGGGTGCTTGTGATGCATGCCTTTGGGCTTTTGGGCTTTTGGAGGTGGGCTAAAGCCACCTTAGCCCCCTGGCTACACTGCTAGCTATATGAATACCAATTATTCATCATCACAATTTCATTGTACAATTCTTAGACTTTGTATGCAAATGAATGAACTTGAACTTAATTTCATGCTGTGGGATTGAGAGAGCAGTGGTGGCAGAAGGTAATTTAGGATGACGGGGGCAAGCAATCCCATGGTGCCCCCTGGCGGGGTTCAGGCACATAGCCAGGATTTCTGTCAGGGGGCCTCTTTGCAAAAGGGTCCTTGGCAGTGGCGATGTCCATGAGGGCCCATGTAGCGGATGTGCTGCTTATGAGGGGGGATGGGAAGTGAGTTGTCGGATGTGTTTGCTTGCCCATATTCCCCCAAAATCGCTACAGATCTAGTGTAAGCTCCTTCCCTCAGGCTACGTCCCTGGCTACGTCCCTGTCAGGGTTAGAAGCAATGTCCCATGGTGCCCCCTGGGTGAGTGGATCATTATTAGCCATGTGAGCAGAATGGTCTTAAGAAGTACAATAAATCAATGTCTGACCGAGTACTGCCAATTCTCACAATGAACCCAGCTGAATAGTAAGCAAACATCCAGTCCAGTCCTGGGGGTAGGGGGGTGAGGGGGGTTGTGCAGGAAGTGAATTCTGGCAAGGACCCCCCATTAATAATTCAAATTAAAGGTCCAATCCTGGGAGGGGTGGATTGTTGGGGTTAAGAAGCAATAGGCCACTAGGTAGTGCCCCCTCTCAGAAATTGTAGGGAGGGGCAACTGCCCCCTGCCCCCTGCCCCCTTATACCACCCCTGGGAGGGAGAAATTGTGGGCACTGAGATGAATGCTGTGTATTTTCCTGTTTTATATTGATATGCTCTTATTGAAACACATGTCAATGGATTCAATCATTACAGAAGAGGTAGGTATAATCTTGTCATGTGACAGTGGAGTGCAGTCACCAATAATTGAGCAAGACGCTTTTTAGTGTAAATCCTATACCCAGCTTATACCAAGAGCACAGACACATTTGCAGCCTGGCAATTACAGGTAGGTACATACCTACCTATTATTTAGGAAAAATCAGGTTAATACTCACATTCATCCGCCAGCTCAACTTGCTATAATAACAATCGCAACAATCCGCGCCACGCCAAAGATGGCGGATCGAGGACGAAAGGAAATGGTGGGAGAGTGTAAGCTTAAACTCTCATTAGCATGCTTTTCCTTTTCATTACCTCACATTAAGAACGCAGGTGGCAGCGGTACCCCTGCAATCGCCTATGACCTCCTCGCAACACCCAGCCAACACCCCACGTACTTCAAATCGCACGCTGCATGGCGCATGCGCGAATCTGGCAGTTCACCCGCGAACGGAAGTGAAGTGATGGAAAAAGGGTGTAACAAAAGTACCTCACTTTTCATACTTTTTTGAAGTATTGTCGGAATACTTGACATGAAAATGATACTTCGAAAACTCCCTCTGTTCTTCGAAGAATGCAAGTCTACCACTTTTTACAAAAAGGAGCTAGAATATGCCCCATATTGATACTGGATGGGATTTATGTACCTCCGATTACTCTCCGAGTGCTGATTTTTTTTTACAGTGTAGGCGCATGGTCTGAAACTGGCCGCGTTTCCGTGTTTTTATTTACCCTCCGTTAGGGGGCAGGTTGGTGCCGCTATGATACGCGCAGACGAAATGCGCCAACGCGGAGTTTCCAATCCAGGCGTCCATCATCCATGGTTTGGCTAGCTTGGCAGCACGTACGACGGTACAATTTTCAACCGATGAAGTTGGCTCCGGCAAACTCACCGATCCATCGATGCATTTAGAGCCGGCTAAGAAGGCCGAAGTTGATGTTTGGTAATGTTCCCTGTGCAGCCTTGATTGATAGAAAATAAGGGAAAACCGTGAAACAAAAGAAGGGTCTGCATGGAACAAAAGTGGGTAGTGAGCTGGCAGGGAATGGAAGTGGGCGGTTGGTCGGTAGGGAACAGAAATTGGCAGTGGGTCGCCAGGGAGCGAAAGTGGCCAGTGGGTCGGCAGGGAACGGAATTCAAGCACGGGGCGAGGAATGGCTATGGGGGCCGGTGGAACGGGAAACGGGCCTGGGGTGCGGTGCCGCGAAACATGGACGGGCGGATCATAGTCGAGTCCGGACGGCCGGAAAATGATGTCGCCGAACAGGACCGGGAACCTGACCTGGGTAGTTAGGCGGTGAAGTGCGAAGAGCAGGAGCCGCGAAAGTTATCAAATCAGGGATCTTGGAACCACCATCAAATCAGACTCGAGAATGACGGTGGTACGCATACTACAGGCATGACTCAACACAAAATTGCGAACCTCTGGCGGCCTCAGAATCGATTATGGGTTGACTTACGTGATCTCCATTTCAAGATGATTATTTTCCAGTCACACATTTATATTCACATGTTTATGGTGGGGGAGGGAGTACTTCTGCTAGGTCGGTTAAGTCCTCAAGATGACAAGTCAGGTCAGTTGACAGGTTGTCGCTAGTACGGGATATCGGCATGACGATTGTACATGACCTTTTCAAAGCTTTATACTACCAACACTGCTGACAACACTGTTTTTTGGCAACGTCAAAAAGGAACTTTCGACTAGTAGACCATATGATTAATAGGCATACTCAACCTTGCAAGGAAAAAGGAATATTCATCAAGAAGTGAACCCACATGACGGTGCTCTGTTGGGCCTATTGCATGCCCCTCCCATCCGTGGAAGTTCCAACAAACGTTGAGGGCTTTTACGTCGGCCCAGTATTCCCAATTGGGTTCACACTTGCAAACTTCAGCGGTCGGCTGCAACAGCTATGACTCCCTGGACATAGCAAACGACCGCCGGCACTATAGCTGTGCCGGCCGGCTGCCTCGTCTCCGATGCTATCGCTTTCGCCGACAGCAACCGCGGTTGTCCACACGGCGTTTGAGCCGTCGGTAGGGGCCCAGCGACATGGTTCAACGTCACTCCGGCAGACGGTCAATACTGCCCACCGGTCTGTAGCGCACGTGTCCCCAGCATCAGACGGCAAGGCCTTCTCTGGCGATGTCTGCCATGTCTACGGTGTCTGGCGATATTAGCGTCGGAAAATGACCTTTTCAAAACTTTGGCCATCCAAAAAAAAAAGAAGATACATTCCGCCCAAAGTTGACTCCTTACATTGCCAGATAAGACATGCTTGAATAGCAACCCAGCTAGATGTCATTATCCAATAGTGATTAGTTGGATATGCGTGCGGGCATATAGCATATGCTGATCTATGGCTGATAATGAGATCCACTTCCAATCCTGGCGATCATCATCTTGTTCAGCCATACTTGGTCCTGGTCACATAAATCTTGCAACATTATTACGGATAATGCACATTTGTTAGTGCAGACCATCCGCAGGAAAATTCCAAGAGGAGGCAGGAGTGGAGCCGAAAATGAGAGGTCATCCAGACCTATACCAATTTGCTATCTATAATAAATAATACCAACTTGCTATCATGCACACAATATGACAACAGATGCTAACATCTGGATCACTTTGCAGCCTGCAATGCGATGTCAGTCGCCTGACACAGCCGGCGGTGCCGGTGGCCTCTCCGACTCCGACTCCGACTCCGACTCCGACTCCGACTCCGTCTCCGACTCCGACTCCGACTCCGTCTCCGACTCCAGACGTCTGATGTGCGACCGACGCCAGCTGGTGTCCGACTGTCGGTGCCGCCCAGGCCCTCAGCAGCCACAGCTCAAAATGGTCTAGACTAATATGTTTGCTTGTATAATTTCTCACTACTGTGTTTACTACTGCTGTATATTTACTACTATGGTGTACAATTGCTACTATGTTATATATTTACAACCATCTTACATACTTATTACTATGCATTTTTGTCTAATAAATTTAGTACTGTGCTATAATAATCATTCATTCGTAATTTAATTAGTAGCCTAATATAGTTTTGTGTGATTGGGCTATCGAGCACGACCCCCCCCCCCCATATCCAGCGACGAAAGCCTGTTGTGAGCCCTAGACGGCCTCATGTCGAACTGGCGAGTCCCACTGGCTACTTGACAATGGCCAAACTACCCAATGTTTGACATAGCCTATGCACAAATGCTTGTTTCTTCTCGGATTTAACCCACTTCACTTTGAACTGAGGAAGGACAAATATGGAAACCAATGGAAGTGCTTTGAAATAATCGAAGTGTGCATTAGGCTGGTCCGGTTTGTGTTTTTTTTTTATCGAAAGTGCACTAGGTCGCCCCCCTAGTTATGCCTTTTTGGGCGCTGAGCGCGATGCGCTCATAAAAATTCCAAATTTCGAAAAACTTTTGACCGCGACTCCCGCCCAAAGGTTTCGGCGATTTCGCAAATTCGCCTTTTTCGGCTCATTATTCCGAGAGTTACGACAGGAAATGGGAAAAGCAGCATGGGCAAGCTGAACTAGGTCTATTTCTTAAGATATTCGCACAAACCAGTGGCTTTCACTCCATTTACATATCTGCAAAAACACTGTATCCGTACTAGTTCCAAATTTCACGGCCTACTTCAGCACGCCATACATAGATGGCGCTGGTGGCGATCCCGTGTATTCCATCGCATGGACATTGACAATGGAGTGCAGGGGCGAATTTAAGGGGGACAAGGGGCCAGTGCCCCCAAAGCCATCCCCCCCCAAACGCCCCGAAAAATGGTCAATATGGCTATTTGCAGCTGTTTGCCCCCTTAAAACTACCGTTTGCCGCCCAAACACCCGACTAGATCTGCCAGTAATGGAGTGACGCTGATTTCAAGGAATCACATTATGGAGTGTTCAGTATTACCTGCTCGCCATACACAGAGCCACTGATCACTGCGCCGTGCCAGACTTGGCGTGATTGGCTGCTGGATATAGCAGTTCATTTTTCATTTTCGTGTGGTGACACCCGTCGCCCGTTTTCTCAACTTCTTTTCTAGTGGGGTGACACCCGTCACCTCACTCGGTTTTCGTCTCCGTTGTACTTCTGTTCCCTGGGTTTCTGTGCGTACTTTTATTTCTTTCCACACTAGGTAGGGTTTTTTCCCCACGATGGGGAAAAAACGCAAGAAGGACATCGACCCCTGCTCTCCAACGGACTCCGACTCTGATTTTCCGCCATTAGCCCCGACTGACGACCGTCGCACGAACACGGACTCGGCACCTGATGCACCTCCGCACGATACCGCCACTGATGACCAACGCCAGACAATTCCGCTTGATGATGCAATGGAAGCTCTCTGCACATCACCGACCCCTGCTCATCCCAAGACCACGACCTCACTCTCGGACCATACCATCACTCTACACGCCGCTGACCATCGCTCGAACCAGACCACGCCCTCACCACCTGAACCCATCGAACCCTACCTCGACAGCGCTGGCTCATACGTAGTCGTTAAGCCTGTCGAGGAATCCGTCTCCTTCCGTCGCATCAACGTTTTCTGGCCGACCAAACAGCTCCTTGCCATCTGCTCCTTAGCAAGTCCTGATATCGAAGCCCCTGCCAACGGAACCCTCGTCATCAAAACCCAAACCAGAGCCCAAACCAAAGCCCTCCTCCGCACCACCACATTTTGTGGTAAATCCGTCACCATTTCCCTCCATTCCAACCGTAATACCACCAAGGGCACCATCTTCGCGCCAGAGCTCCGCTTCATGTCTGAGGCAGATATTCAGGCGGAGCTCGGGCCGGAGGGGGTGACCCACGTCCGCCGCATCACCTCCTTCAAAGATGGCCAGAAACGTGATACGAGCCTCCTTGTCCTTACGTTCAATTCCACCACTCTTCCCAAGACCCTCCTCGCCGGATACCTACGATTCCAAGTCCGTGTCTTCATTCCCAATCCTCTCCGCTGTTTTAACTGCCAGCGCTTCGGCCATGGCAGCAAAACATGCCGCCAAACAGCCCGACGCTCCAAGTGCGGTGAACCACCCCATCCCGAGACCACCTGCTCCAAACCAGCCCACTGCCTGAACTGCCACACCTCTGATCACCTGACCACATCACCCATCTGCCCAGTCTGGCGCAAGGAAAAGGAAGTGTGCGCAGTGAAAGCTACGACCGGGGTGTCCTATCCCCAGGCCCGCCGGTCTGTCGAGGCCACCTCGCCTGCCACAAAATCATACGCCCAGGCAGCCGCCATTGCTCCACCCACTCCCCGCGTGAATACCATCTCTTGCTCGATGCAAACCGACATCATTCCTGGCTTAGCTCCACTTCAAAAACTCACACCATTGACCACAAACAAACAAACCACCCTGGCTCCAAACACAAAGACCACATCGACTTCGCACACACAAACAAATTCCTCAAGGAATGCCAGACCCCGCAGCCACTCGGCTGCCGGAGGAAATCCACGTTCCCCAGCAAGCCGCCGATCGAGCCCTGCGCGTCCAGCGCCCACCGCCACCCACGTGACACGACCGACTCCGAGCCGGCGGGCATCCCCCGCGGCAGTAACCGGCCGCCGTGACCATACCAAGGTCACCGGTCGGCCGGACGGATCCAGCGGGCCAGCCGCGGCCACCGCCGCTGTCCGCACCCAACACACACATCCACCAGAATTACACTCCTGGCTCCGACAAGCACCGAAAGGTGCTGACAAACATTAACACTTTTTTTCCCATGTCTACATTTTTACAATGGAATTGCCGTAGTTTGATATCCAAATGGGCCGAAATGAAAGCATTTTTCAATATTCTCACACCTATTCTCATAGCACTACAAGAAACATGGTTTTTGCCTAATGATACATACAACTTTAATCTTTCAAATTACTCGCTGTACCGTCACGACGAGGTCCGTGGACCTCATCGAAGTGGCGGTACAGCACTTTACATCAACAATGATTTTACGCATACGCAAATTACACTTAATTCACCTTTGCAAGCAGTAGCTTGCACCTTACGTTTACATGGTAGGAATATGGATGTATGCTCCATTTATATTCCCCCACACACAGACAATACAAGTATTTTGACACAATTAGAAGATCTCATGACACATTTCAAGAACCCATTCATATTACTCGGAGACTTCAATGCACATAGTCCAGCCTGGGATCATTCACGTACGCATGGAGACACTCGAGGACACATCATTGAACAAGTTTTAGATCGACATAATTTAGTACTACTGAATACCGGAGAACCAACTTTTTCCATCTTGGACATAATACACAAACAGCTATTGATTTATCAATATGCTCTCCGACACTGGCCAATGAGTTCGACTGGACCGTTGACACTGACATTCATGATAGCGACCACTACCCCATCAAATTAACCACCACATTTTCAACAGCAACCGATACCACAACCAGTTTTATACCGCGCTGGAAAATTTCGAAGGCCGATTGGACAACATTTCAGGAACTTTCAAATATTCAATACAACCCTAACATTTCTCCCGTCGAAAACATCGACCACATTACAACAACACTTTTCGAAGCAGCTTCTATCACTATTCCACTCACAAAACCTTTCACAAAGAGAACACCAGTACCTTGGTGGTGCCCCGAAGTAGCACATGCCATCGCAGTTAGAAAACGAGCATTTAGAAAATATCTCAGACATCCCGATTCACACAATTTACTTCATCGAAACCAGGAACGAGCTCGAACCCGCCGCATCATTCGCGAGGCTAGACGTCGTTCATGGAATTCATTTTTGCAACAACTCACATCAGAAACGCCTCTCAGCAAAATTTGGCAGTTAATCCGACGGTTGTCTGGACGCACCCCATTTAAATCACTCCCGGCCCTCAAAATCCAGAACACCACAATTACAGACGCACAAACAATAGTAAACACATTAGCAGATACTATGGCCCACAACAGCTCTGATAACAATTACAGACCGGAATTTTTACAAAATGCTGAACACACCTTTCACACCGATTTAACACAATTCAACTCGGACAACACTGAAACATACAATAGCCCTTTTCAACTTTCAGAACTAGACACAGCAATTTCTTCCGTCGGTAATACTTCAGTAGGGCCAGATAATTTACATTATTCCTTTTTCAGACATTTATCCGACGATACGAAACATTCCATCTTACAAACATTTAATTCATTATGGTCAGGTCACATGTTTCCTGAATCTTGGAAAGAGGCCACCATCATTCCCATACCAAAACCTGGCAAAGATCACAGCAACCCCAACAATTTTCGACCCATCGCTCTCACCAGTTGCCTAGGAAAACTTTTCGAACGTATGATTATAAAAAGACTGACCTGGTATTTAGAAACACATTCTCTTTTATCTCCAATTCAATGCGGCTTTCGTCCTGGACACAGCACAATAGATCACCTCATTCGATTGGAAACAGACATACGCCATGGCTATAAGAAACATCAACACACCATCGCAGTATTTTTAGACATTAGCAAAGCATATGACATGGTACACAAACCCGCATTGATTTCAAAACTTCTTCACATCGGCGTCAGAGGGAATTTAGCACATTATTTGATAGGATTTTTGACTGGTTCCCGTAAATTCCATCTCCGGTGCAGGTCAGCGATTTCCAATTTACACTTCATGAAAAATGGATTACCACAGGGAAGCTGTTTATCACCAATTTTATTTAACATCATCATTGACGATATTTTCACCGATGTTCCACCTCAAATATCACGTTCTCTTTTCGCCGATGACAGCGCAATTTGGTGCACAGATGAAAACAAAGAACATTGCCTATTTAGACTCCAAAACGCACTTGACCACATACACCAATGGTCTATCAAATACGGTTTCACATTCTCGCCTCCAAAATCTGCCACCATGATATTCAGCAAATCGCCTCCAAACCCGCATCCAGAAACACCACTTCACCTTGGAAATACTGACATACCTTTCGTACATTCGTTTAAATTTCTTGGCATTATTTTTGATCGTCGGCTTTCCATGCATCAACACGTCAAACACGTCCAGGCAAAATGTTTCCACAGACTCAATTTATTTCGCTGCATTACGTCTACACCATTCGGTTCCGATCGTCACACACTTTTGCAACTGTACAAATCATTGGTTCTTCCCATCATAGAGTATGGTTGCGTGGTTTACGCAGGTGGCAGTACCTCCGCTTTGCAAGTTTTAGACACATTACAAAATAAATTTATCCGGATAGCACTCGGTGCAATGACCACGTCCCCCATCACTTCTCTACAAACCGAATCAGTAATCACACCATTAGCTCTCCGAAGGATGGAACTAACACTTCGCTATGCCGCAAAAATTCAATTCAAGGAACATCACCTCACACATGCATCATTACAAATTCTCCCAAATCTACACCACGAATATTTAGGTCCCGCCGAAAAGCGAACCGGTCTTACAATAGCTTCACGCATCAAAGCATATTCTACACAACTCCACTACAACATTCCACATATTACTGCGCTTCCTCCACCAACTACACCACCGTGGCAGATGACCGAACGACACATTTTTTATCTGACCACCACTTCAAAATCACAGCTTTGTCCAGAATACGTCAAACAAAAATTCAACCAGTTTCGTTCTCGGTATCGTCACGTTCCTTTTGTATTCGCCGATGGATCTAAAGACACAAATTACACAGGCAATGCCATCGTTTCAGGGACACACACAAAACAACATCGTTTGCCAAACGGGACATCCATTTTGATCGCCGAATTCCACGCCATTCTCATTGCCCTTCGCTATGTCCGCAACCGTTCAATTTGTCACCCCATGCGCAGTGTTGTCATTTGTTCCGACTCTAAATCTGTCCTTCAATCACTTTCTTCTCTTTCCTTTTCACACCATTTCCATCTGTCCATTTATAACACACTAGAAACACTTCATTTCATGGGCATCAAGGTCCGTTTCCTGTGGGTGCCCAGTCACTGCGGCATCCCAGGGAACGACCAAGCAGATCAGTTAGCTAAATCATCACTCCTACTTCCAAACATCACAGAAATTCCACAACATTTCGAAGCCATTAAGTCAGCGATAAAACAGAGCATCCGACACTTCTGGAACAAACAATGGACTGAAACTACCAACCACACACAATTACGTTTCATCAAACCCGTCATTGATAACTGGACCACATCATATCAGAAAAACAGACAAGAAGAAAAAGTGTTATCTCGGCTCCGCATAGGTCACACTTTTCTCACCCACAGATATATTTATACTGCGTCACCTCGACCTTCATGCCCATCATGCAATACTCATCTTACAGTTTCACATGTTCTTCTACACTGTCAACACTACCATGACCATCGAAAACCACTTACACACTACTGCCGTACACACAACGTCCCGTTTTCTTTGCCCACACTATTAGGGGATACACACCCGAGTCTCATTGATCTACTTTTAAAATTTCTCAGGAATACCAACTTGCTTCAGGACATGTAAGTTGACTTTCATGACATAACCTTTCTTATTATTCTGTTTATAGCACGAAATGGCCTGAGCAGGCCGAAGTGCTCACCGTAATAAAATCAAATCAAATCAAGGAACCATCTCTTGTGAGTGCTGCAACTATCAAACAATTTTAAATAGCACAATCACAATGCATTATAGGTGATAATATATCAAATAAACGGCTCACCACAACCATCACCATTATAGGTTCATTGGGTCCGATCGAAATTTCATGGCATAGCTACGGGAGCTATCGATCAGTTAAACTGAGGAGAAATATTTATTTGTGATAATTTTTCACGTAAAATCGTGGAAAAGGTATTCAATTTTACGCGAGCAATTATCTACCAAATTACGTTTTATGCTCAATATTAAATATTTTATCATCCAGTGCTATTTGTAATGCTTACCTGCTGCATTATTGTTTTTTTTCAATGATCGTGACCTTAGCCAGTCGGAAAGCTCGCTATCTGTATCGGGACGTCTTCACTTCGGTTTAAATCGTCTCCGAAACGCGTTGCCAACGATGGAAGGACAAGTATTTAAAAAGAAAATGAAGGAACCTCATCCTCAGTTTGGGATAACGTCTCGTCGCTTGCCTGGAAGCCAGCTTCCCACCATGGTCGACGTCATCGACCGCTTGATGATGGTCAGATTGGAGAAGATGGTGGAGAGGTCCACAGATGAAAAGTACGTACCAATGAAAGAGTGCATACAGCAAGTGACAGATGAGATGTTGCTACTCTGGGACGGGGCTTCACTGCCGAAAAGGCCGAGGCCACGTATTCTGGGAAAGGTGAAGCAGCTGTGGGAAAGAAAAGAGGGCATCCGAAAAACGTCGAAGAAACAGCATTCTGCTCTTACATCCCGTTTAACAACTGCTGCTGTCTCCGACTTCGCTGAACTCTTCGACATTTTGAACACAGCCCGCCAGCCAGAGCTTACCAATGACAGAGAGTTCCTGGCCGACCAGCGTGGCCCCAGGAGATGCAACATTGGTGGGGTCGACCAGCAGACGACGGGGCGCTGGCACAGGAGAGATGAGCGGGCCGAGCGACAGGCTCGTCAAGCCAGCAGAGCTGCCACCGTCACTGCTGACGCCGCCGTCGCCGGACCGTCCGACGAGCCTCGCCACGTCCCAACGGCTGCCCACGCCTCAGGTCCGCGTCACCGATTACTTCATTGGCATTGGCATGCATGAGATTGTCGCTATATTGCTTTAATAAGGGCGACATTACCTCTCCTGACTGCTTCAAACTAACTGATGCTCCCTAACCCACCTCAGGTCGCCTCTCCCGCGCCTCCGCCGCTGCCGCTAATAGGCCTTCAGCGGCTACTCGCGCGGCCCGCACGCCCATCGTCGTCGCTGTCGGGCTCTCGGCGGCTCATCCCAAGAGCCGTACAGCAGCTTCGACATCTCGTGCCGCCGCCGTTGAAGGCGCTCCTCTTCCCGTCTCCGTATCCGCAGCTGCCGGCACCTGCCGGCACCGGGCCAATCGGCCAGATGGTGGCGGACACGGTGCATGAGCTGTCATTGGTGGAGTTCCAGCCCCTGGCCTCCGCCGAGCTACCACTCCTGCCGGTTGATGTAGAGCAGTCGCTGAGCTCGATCTACGGCTGCTCTACCAGTGTGCAAAGTGTGCGGTGTCCGGCGATGGCAGCCTAGTAGCGCACCGGATTCACGGCCAGCTCAACTTGGCACGGTGGTACACGGCGCAGAGCCGGCTGCTGTGGGTATATATGTCCAAGCAGAGCCCCGGTGACCAGCTAACGACCCTGAACATCGTAGCCGTGTACGTCCCCACAACCATGGCCATTAAGCCCAGGCCGGACCTGGTGGAAGCGCCCCGCCACCTGTTTGATCAGCTGCAACGGCAGCAGCGGCACTTGAGTGGCGCCGACCTGGAAACCGAGCAGGAACGCCTGTGCGGGAATGCCACCCGGAGAACGTGGTGCTGTCGATGCTGGGCGACGAGCGCCCGGAGCTCAGGGCGAGGGCCGTGCAGATGGTGAGCGAGGCCCGAGAGCGCCGGCAGCCCGGACCAATCCGCCAGTTCCGGGTGCAAGGCTTAACGATCAACGTGACTGCACGCCAGTACAAGGAGCTGGTGAACATCAACCAGTATGCTCGGGAGGCCGACATCGAGCCACCATGTGTCCGTTCTCTCTGACGAGCTAGCCGGCTCCTGGACGAGACGGGGGTGCCCTGCCACACCCAGTCCACCAAGCGCGTCGTCAAGCTGACGACCGAGGCCGCAGCGGCCGTCGTGGGCGCGGAGGGACAAGACGGTCACAGCCTAAATAAGGTGGCCTTCTGGCGGGCGTCTCTTCAGGGGCCAGTAGACCAGCTCGAAGACCAGACGAAGCAGGACTAGGGCGTCTGTGGCAGGGTCGATGGCTTCAGACTGATGAATGTGGCCAGTCTGATGAGAAGGCGTAATTTCGGTAGTGGTTGGGTTTTGTTCGATTGGCTTGTGGGTTTGCAATTAGTAATGGACCTCAGACCTGTGGTAATGATTGCTTGTTGATTAATTAATTATAAATATGTAGTGTAAACACTGGAATTGTTCTATCAGATGCAGATCTAGGGGAGGGGCAACGGCGGATGGAGCTGCCCCACCTCATACACACCCCGATGCAAAGTGGCGACCTTCTGGAGAGGTACCCTCCAGCGATGAAACACACGCGATCACCACCAACGCCATCTATGGGTGGCGTGCTGAAGTAGGTCGTGAAATTTGGGGAAAAAGTGCGGACACAGTGTTTTTGCATTATGTAAATGGAGTGAACGCCGCTGGTTTGTGCGAATGTCTGAAGAAACATACCTGGTTCAGCTTGTCCATGCTGCTTTTCCTATTTCCTGTCGCAAATTTCGGAATAATGAGCCGAAAAAGGCGAATTTGCAAAATCGCCGAAACCTTCGAGCGGGCGTCGGGGTCAGCAATTTTTCGAAATTTGGAATTTTGATGAGCGCATCGCGCTCAGGGCCCAAAAATGCATCAACTAGGGGGGCGACCTAGTGCATTTTCGAGAAAAAACGGCAAACCGGACCAGCCTAGTGTGCATGACGGTCATGGCTAACGCCGCACAGTCTTCTCATGGCATGCTTAATGCTGGGCACAATGCATATCGGCAGACCATTTAGCCTGGGGCAACCTCAATTTTCACATACACTGCGCAGTTTATGGTGGACCTTTGCTTAGCACCACTGAGACAAAGTTCACGCTACAATGTTTGAAACGTGTTTTAGTATGGGGAATCCGAAAGAGAAAAGAACAATTTGACAAGCAGCGATTTTTTTCTTCTGGAGCTGCCCTTCATTCCTTTCACGATTACGAAACAAACGAATGAATGAATGAAGTTTTGCACGATATACTTCGCTACTATTAAGGGCATCACCTGTTCATTTACGACATTTATCATTTATATTTCATACCGCTTGTAGTTCAGCCTTTGTTACATTATATGCGTTCAGATTTTGAGAGTCACGACTATTGCACCATCTACTGAGAGCAATTTCGGGAACGGACATTTCATTTTTTCCCAGGTGGTATAATGCCGCAAATAACCGGAAATGATGACAGCTGTCAGTATTATTTACAAATACCTACGGGGAAGGTCCGCACAAGTACCAATGCCACGTTCGGGGGTGTTTTGATGTTTTAAACTTTACGGAAAGTGAATACAACGAATATAATCGAGACACACAACATGTAGTACACATATACAGAACTAGAGTACTGCAACACTGGCACAGCATCAGTGGCAACTGATGGGGAGAAGTATTCGCAGCATGTACGCTTCATCCAGCAAGATCCAGATGTCTTTCCATCGTCCAGTGATGTGTGCGCCCAGGCTGAGGATTAAGAACCCAGAAGATAATGATATGATCGTAGGCTAATTGCAGGATGTATATTTCTGAACACTACTTGTGGTGTTCAGCATAAGCATCAAGCAGTTAAGTGGGCATATTATAGTAGATTTTGTGTGACGTACTCCATATACATTATTGTTAAGCTAAAAAATCATTGGGGCATGAGCAGTGGCGTGCCGAAGTGGGGCATTGGAGCAGTCCCTCCTGAGAGGTTTTAGAGCCCCCAACAATCGCACCTGGGTTAGAAAAAATAGCGCCAGGGTCCCTAAAAATCCTCCTGGTGTTTTCAACAATCGTACCGGACCCATAAGAACAACATTGAGGGCACAAAAGAAGTGGCGCAGAGCCCCTTAAAATGCACTGTGGGCCCCAAAATCACACAAAGGCCGCTGAAAACCACATTGGGGGCCTCAAAAGTCGCGCCAGGACCACCCTAAAACTGACGCTGAGGGTTGCAGAATGGGAGACCAGGCCCCTGAAAATACTGCTGGTGGTCAAAACCGTCGCGCCGGAATCCAGAAAAGTCGCACCAGTGTAAGAGAAAATGATAATAATACCTTAAAAGGTTCGGCCATGCCCTTGGAAATCACCTTGGGAGCACAAACGTCTCGACGAGACCCCAGAAAATTACGATGGGCCCCAAACAGACTAGTCGGGCCCTCAAGATCACGTGGGGTACCAAAAGGCCGAGTCAACTCCCCCGATAATCGCACCGAGGCAAGCAAAAGTCAGACCGGGACCCCTGAAAACTACGCTGGGAGCACAAAAAAGTCGTCCGGTGGTCCTTGAAAATCACGAGTGGAGCTGCAAAAAGACGGTCTGGGCCTCTGAAAATCCAGCTGTAGACCTAAAAAGTTCGTGCCTGGGCCCCGAAAATTAGGTTACGGGCCGAAAAAGTTCGTGCCGAGATTCTATAAAATCACAACGGGGACCCCAAGAGGTTTGGTCGGGACCCCTGCAAATCGCGCTGAACCTGAAGGTACCAAAAATTCGCGCCCGGGACACTGAAAATCAAGCTAGGGACTCGGCAGGTCGCACCGGGGCTCCGATAGTCTCATCGCGAACTTCCAATAAATGAAGCCGGGGCAAAGAAAAGAAAAACACCGTCCAAGCACGGAAAATCACCCTGGGATTCCAGCAATTGCTCCCCTGAAACAGAGCATGTTGGGCACCCAAAGACGTGTCGAGGCCACTAAAACTCGCGATAGGCATTCCAACAAATGACTACAAGGTCAAAAATTGTAATTAGATCCAGAAACGTCGCACCGCTGCACTCGGAAATCACACTAGTGGTCCAAAAAGTTGCGTCAGCACCCCACAAGTCGCAGCTGGCTTTCCGAAAATCAATTCCTACTCGGAATGTCACTGCGCCCAGAGAAATTGCGCGAAACATATTTCAAATAATTTGTTTTCTTTTAATCACGCAACCTAACACAACTAAATAAAACCTAACACATGCTTTGAATGAAAAACAAGTTCCAATTTTGTTGATTTTTTCAACACTCCAGGTTATGAAACCTAAACTAACCTAACCGAAATGGCATTGTTGCAGTTTAAGGTAACCACAAGACACGTTTTACGCACATTTTACTTCATAAAACATACAAAGGGGTTAGTTTTCATCAAGTGCTGAAAAAATGCTACTCTCAAATTTCTAACTGAAGTATGTATCAACTGCAACGAGGATCAAACATGTTCTTTCAACGCGGTGAAGCAAGTGTGTGAGACAGTTGCTGTATTAGC
>JAOTOL010001663.1:2205000-2357500 GCA_034440575.1 Imbricaverruca yamaguchii
GGCTTGAACATGCGGCCGTAGGTGACGGGCGGCCGACGTTGCAGGTGTTCGGCAGGGTCCCGAACGCCGAGCACCCCCCCCCCCACCCCAACCAGTTGCCATCTGCCGGCGTTCGCCGACCAGTCAGAGTCCAGCAGACTTTCGCTGAACACCTGCCGACGGGGAAACGCTTGCAGTCACGACGCTGCAGGGTGATTAACGGCCGTTGGGCTGATGGGGCGCACTGGGCAGGGAGGGACCGCTGACTCAGGCAGTGATTGCCGCTCAGCGGTTATTGGCCTCACGACGCGTCAATTCCTTTGGTCGCTTAACATTGCCAATTTATCGTGCCGATTGGTCACGGGCGAAGAGTAGCGACAGACCGGACCCGAGCCCATAGCCTCTCCGTTCAAAGACTACTACCTGGACTACTAGAGGTCCGATAGGAGGCCGATTAACTGAGGTGGTGGTGGTGGTGGAGGTGATGGTGGGGTGGGGGTGTGGGTGAATAATGGCTTGGTGCTGATTAACGTGAGGGTGACTAACAACCCGGACCGACATGATGACATGTGTCCGCTGGTGAAAATTATGGCCTCTGTGTTTGTAGTCAGCCTGTCCAGGCACACCATAAGCCGGCCGTGACCCGTCAGGATCCATCGCCGTTACGGTGGCAACACCACACACTCAAGCCACAATCTATTAGCAGGCTGTATTCGTTTGAGCTATTGCGTTGCGCTCAGTCCGGCCAGCCAGGGACAAGTGCACGGACATCGATTCCAGGTGATTCGCGGTGCACTTCAGCACGTGCGCATTCTGCGCCGAATGCGGCACATTCAGCCGATGAGTGATCGGCATGGCACACCATCGAAGCGCAGCGGCAGACGCAATGGAAGCAGCGCACTCATCAGTGGACACGCATCAGTGGGGCGCGAACAACTTGTGTTACCGATATCTGACTTAAGCTCATTAATCTGCGCAGTGAAGCACACCGAATGTTGATATTGAAAGTTGCTGCTGTTGCATTTGCGAAATCAACAGAAGACGTTGTTATGCACCATGGCATGCTGTGGCGTTTTTCATCTTCAATTCTTCAGAAGCTTGAGCCTTCAAATTTCGAGAACTTGCAACTGTGTATCTTTTAGGGAAAGGTGAAAAGCACTGCAGCTGGATGGGAGCAGCAGTATTATCCCACATGTTTGAGTCGCCCTCCTCACGGATTGCTAGAATGGCTCAGAATGTGTGTACACCACGCGCGAATTATGCACGTTGCGGCGCACACCAGCGAACCCATCCTAGCTAATTGTTTCCTGGGGGACTGTGCGTGTGTAGTTGAGGTTTTCGGGAACGTCAGCTGCTTGGCTATATTGCGCTCACCTTCACGAAGGACCAAGACGACGCCACCGATGCAGGTGAACTCTGAGTCACATCACGTGTTAGATGGTCAATCAAACATCGTCTCCGTCGACTGTCAGAGGCGGTGAATTATCGCCAGACACATCCCTGCGGACGATTTGGTGGCTGAGCATTGCATACGGGATCGCTTCATTTGAAAGATCTTCAACTTCCAGTGTGTATGCGATGCACCAGTCGTGGTGATTGATGGACAAACAAACCAAAAACACTCTGTGCACATACAATACGTGGCTGGCTTACCGTGACGGATAATCGATGAGTCCTCGGCCGGGCGAGGGTTAAGGGGTGGAAGATTCACCCTCTCATGCTTCTTGAAGGGGGTGCGAAGGACGTGATGCTGTCATTGCACCGCATGCGATACGGATAAATTTCATTTTGAATGGTGTCTAAAATGTGCTGGCATCGGTATATACTACGGATCTATATTCAATTACGGGTAGAACTAAATATTTGTAAAGCAGTAGAAGTGTATGACGATCGGCTCCAAATTATGAAGAATTGAGGCATCGAAATGAGTCCGTGAAAACGGTTTTTCTGGATGTGTTTAATGTGTTTATTCGTTGAAAGCCTTCGGCCAAAAATGATATCATGAAATGTAAATAAATGTACAAAAAGTATATCATAGTTTCCGGGGTGAAGTGGTGTTCTGGATTTGGCCGGGGAAGTGATTTGCTAAATATAATTGATGCAGATTTTGTAGCGGAGAAAAATGAAACCATTCTTCAAGGGCCATTGATATATATTTCGTCTAGTGCATTTTGTAAGTGTAATAAACAATTGTATATTTTCCTGAACACCAAATTGCGCTGTCATCGACAAATAAAGAGTATAATGTATTGATAGGCATGCCAGTGAAAAGGTGGACAATGATGAAGTTGAATAAAACTGGCCAAATGCAGCTTCCCTGTGGTGGACCGTTTATAGAATATGTGGATCGGATATAGCTGAACGGCACTTGGTATTCAATGGCCGATTATCGGATAAAAACCCAATTAATTAATGAGCTAAGTGTCATTTTATACCGAGTTGCAGACATTTTAAAATAAATGCTGGTTTGAAAACCATATCGTAAACTTTCCTTATGTCTAAAAATACTGCGACTGTGTGCGCATGTTTTTTTTAGCCTAGGCGAAATCTGTTTCTAGCCGAATAAGTTTATCTATTGTACTGCGTCGTTGCCAAAGATCATATTGAAAGGGAGATAGAAGTGAATTTGTTTTTAAGTACCAGGTCAGTCAATCTTTCAATAACTACTCGTTCAAGAAGTTTTCCTAAACAAGTGGTGAGTGCGATGGGTCGAAAATTAATCGGGTTACTGTGGTCTTTGCCGGGTTTTGGAATGGGGATGATGATACATTTTTTTACATGCTTCAGGAAAGATGTGATTTGCCCATAATGAATTAAATGTGTCGAAGATGCATTGTGCGGTGTAGTCAGATAAATGTCTAATGAAAGAATAATGCTAGTTGTCAGGTCCTACCGGAGTGCTACCGGAGGAGTAAATGGCATTCTCCAGTTCAGAAAGATGAAAATAAGCATGCTAGTACTCAGTATTGTCGGAATCAAAGAGGTCGAGATGGTGTGAAAAAGGTGTTGTGCATTTTGTAAGAAAATTGGTCGGTAGTTCTCATCGGAGCTATGTTTTGGTCGAAGCGCCCTTAAACTCAAATAACAATAACAACATCGGAGCTATATTGGGCTATCCTATGAGCTATAGTATTTACAATGGTTTGTGGGTCTGTAATGGGTTCTCGCACGTTCACTGTTACGGATGGTTACATTTTATGGATCGGGATGTCGTAAATACTTCCTGAATACTCTTTTTCTTCTCGCAATGGCTTTTGAAATTTCAAAACACCACCGTGATACTGGTTTTCTTCTTGTGAATGGTCTTGTAGATGGAATAGTCGTGGAAGCTGCGTCGAAAAGTGTATTTGTAAATGAGTTGATGTTTTCGACGGGACAAATATTATGGTTGTATTGAGTACGCGAAAGTTTTGCAAAATGTTGTCCAATCTGCCTTCGAAATTTGTTAGCAGGGGATAAAACTGGGTGCGGTATTAGTCGCAGTTGAAAATGTGGGCGTTAGTTCGATGGGGTAGTGGTCACTGTTAGCTCGGTCCTGCCACTCGAATCTCCCTTACCTGCGAACCCACCAGTTACCTCTGATTCAAGATCTAAATAACTACATACCTCCTCTTACTATTATTCTTGATAAACAAATCAGCCAACGTAGCCTGTCTCTTCGTCTTAGCCACCTACATCAAAATACGAAACATGCTGCTCAACTGGGCTAACTGGACACACGCACAAAATATCCTGTTCGAATTTCTCTTTCGAAACCTGGCTCACCGGGTTTGTTTGCCCGTTATTGGCTAAGCTAAATTCATGAAGCAATCTGACTAAAGAATGATGAAACTGTTGATGTTGTCAAATCTTGCTGTCAGCAGAGCTGTCAATCCTCGATCTGCGTCAAAATTTACTATGGTACCATATTGGGCTTCCAAACGATTATTAAAATACATTTAAAATCGGAGATTCTTACACCCGAAGCGCTATTTTCAAAGTTATCGCATTTTTAATTTAGTTTGCTTCTGTCGGTTTAGCGGGGCAAAAGACATGATGGCACCCTTTGAGGCGCTTCGGGCGGGGGGGGGGGGGGCATGGCCGCAATGGCCCCCTTTGGATCCGCCAGTGCCCAACGTCATAGTGTTACTTTTTCAATCAAAGAAGTGACGCGCAATACAAATGCAAAAACCGCCGTTGGTGGCCATGTCACCTACGGTGAGCGGTCTAAAGCCATGGTGCCCGCTGGATTTTGGAAGTCAATAGACAGATGCAAAATTGGATAACCGAAAAACCATTGCTTAAACAGAACAGATAATATTCCAACAGGTGCGAAACAGGCCATACGTACTATTTTCTCAGCGACCGTCAGATTTTTGATCCGACTAAATCACCGTAATCAGCGCGAGCTCTGCTTTAGAATGAGACAGAGCTCATCTCGTCTTCCACTACTGTTCATTATATTTGTAAATAACATTGAAAGTAGCCTAAGCAGTAAAGTTTTGAAATTTGCGGATGATTTAAAGGTCTTTATGGCAATAACAGGTCAAGATGAGCATATCTCGCTGCAAAAAGACTTAGACGAACTTGTGAAGTGGTGCGAAGAATGACAAATGATACTTAATTTTGATAAGTGCAAAATCATGCATGTAGGTAAGCAGCATATGAGTGCTCCATACTTGATGGGTGGCCAAGTGCTATCAGTGACTCAACAGGAGAAGGATTTAGGTGTTATTCTAAACACAAAACTGGGGCATCTGAACAGACCAAGGAAGCCAGTAAGAAGGCACTGAGAATGCTCGGGGCAATAATTAGGAATGTATCATACAGAAGTGAGGAAGTCATCAGAAAGCTTTACTGTGCATATGTCAGGCCACATTCAGAATACTGTATTCAAGCTTGGTCTCCTAGCTATGAAAAAAGATTGTTGGCTTTTAGAAAGAGTATAAAAGAGGGCTACAAAAATGGTTAATGGCATAAGCAACCTGGCATATGAGAAAAGATTGAAGAAATTGAATATGTTTTCACTTAGATATAGAAGGCTGAGAGGAGATCTCATCGAAGTCTTTTAATTTGTCCATGGTCTGGAGAGGGGATGTCTTGGGGAAATGTTTGAATTGAACAGAAATGATGCAATTAGAGGTCATCAATTCAAAATTAAAGTTAACCACAGCAGAACAAGGTTAAGGCAGACTTTCTTCACTAACAGGGTAGTAGAACACTGGAACCAGCTGCCAGAAAACATTGTCAGTAGCAGCACAATGAACATCTTTAAAAACAGCATAGACAATCATTATAAGAATAGAGGGCTTGCTTTTCAGTATTACAGGGAGGGCTGATTGACAGATTTGGTGGGCAACTGGTTCAGTGTACAGAGTGCAACCAAGAAGGGCCCTTGTGGCTCATAGTTGCACTAATCTTTTATGCCTTTATGTCCAAGCATTTGGAGCCCTCCCAACCGATCGTGGCTTGATTCTGGGTATGCTGAATCGCCAACGACGGAAACCAAAGCTTCAGCATATACTCAACAGATGTCACAACCGACATTAATGTTGTTCGACCAGTTTAGCAAGAGGTCGCCACGTCAGGAAACAGCTCGCTGCATTGCGCGTACGTAATGAATCCAGCCCTGTTGCGAGCACAAACGTAACGCACGTAACGTAGCCTAATATGACGGTCGGCTCTCCATACGCCTCGCTCCTAACACAGATGAGTACAAAATACAACAATGAAAGCTAAGACGAGTAAAAAATTCGACACCATATACACAGACAAATCCGAAACGGCGCGTCTAGCTCAAAAGAGACCATCCAAAACATGGAATCTCTAGCATAGGCGAGTTCAAATATCGCACTCATCAGGCAGATGCGTTTGGCAAACATGGCACCCCAGGGGCAAGTGATTTCAATTGCTTGGCGGCTACCGCTCTGATCCCGTACTGCAGGTGAAAAACCTATGGGTGTTGGGGGATGGGAAAGGGTTGGCCCTCAATCCGAAGCAGATTTGAGACTAGGTGTATAGTAGCACCGGGGATATCGGCCATCGAGCGCAGAGCCGATTTTGACTAGCGATGATATCACCCTATGTTGTGATTTATGTTTCAGCCGGCTTTCTGGTCCGGCGCTTGTACAAGGCGGTGCCAGCGATGCGTTCGAAATTCATCTCACACGCGGAAAAGTGCATATTATGAAATGATGAATGTTGCCGGACACCCACGGCCGTAATCAAGCTCCGAAAATTAAAGAGAGACTGAAATTTCAGACAAATGTCTAAATCATTCATATCCGATTTGTCACAAATTGTTATAAATCTCTACCTTAGCATTCGTGACAGATTGGCGCAGTGAGAAGCTTGATACCCAACACGGACAATCACATCACCTCAACCTACACCTCATATCCGGGTTGTAGTGATAGAAAGGGGGTGATGCAATAACTTCACGAAGTAGCATCTAGGTGATATTCACGTAAGAAAATATTAATTCGAGAGCGATTATGCAGAAACCGCATTAAGCGAACAAGTGTTTTAATACTGTATTATCGTTATCTCTTCAAGACTAGATTTCGATCACCAATTCAGGTTTTCGTGGTTGCACTCAATCTAAGAAGCAAAGATATTTGCTGAGATTCCACATGTAACATCATACGTATGCATGTGTAGCTACGTCTGGGTCTACGTCCGCCCAAGTCTTCATCCAATCGGCACCCGTGTCGCCATCGCTTGTACAGATTAAACCGTTAAACCATGGAAGGCGATGGCAGAATACTCCCCTCCAGTTCCGTCTGGCGAAGAAAAGCTCTCGCATTCAAGAATTTGTGTCACATGTCTAAAAAGTTCACCGTCATCTCAAGTCCTCAGAAAATGCACAATACCACCCTGCCTTGATCTGATTTCCACTCCGGTTCACACTCATGTGCGCCGTAACATGGACATACGTCAGCATGCTTGCCTACATTGGTTGTTGACATTTGCATTACTCCTTCCCCTTATGCTTATGGTCGCAACATGCCTGTGGCGTGTGCGTCCACGTTAAATGTATGTGGTGTTTCGAAAGGAGGAAGTTAAGGTGCAAAGCGTCACCTCGCAAGATAATTACCGCACTTGTCTGCAAGGATGGTCCTGGGTTCTCAGGCACCGTGAGTCAAACCCAGCAAACCCTGGTAGCCACATGCGTTTATTTACTTTAAAGGTGAGTGGAGGGATACAATGGGTGGACAGAAACGGATTTGGGAGTGCGCTCCGTAAGGCTCCATGTTAAAAGTTTAAAAAATTAAAGAGACTAAGTAAGACAGAATTCCGCGGTGGTGACGAGTGTCATTGACGTTACCGCCGCTGCCCGGTATAACCGCTCTCTTCATGGCTGTTGCCAAGAGACGCCTTCCCAATCACCCGAGGTCAGACACTTCCTTCCAACTCAAAGCCGCCGATGGTTCATCCATTTCTACATTTGGCCTCTTCCCACTCACCTTGCGCCTGTCTTCTGGCCGCAGTTTATACTGGTCCTTCCTCATCGCGGACGTCTTCTCGCCCATACTGGTGTTGTTGTTGCACTTCCGGTCCTGGAGCGTGTCCGTGGCGTTTGAGAGGTACTAGTCGCCTCGGGAAGGATATCACTGCATCTGTGTCGACGAAGGCCTCCGCCAGAGACGGGTCGTGGCGGCCGAAGATGCCGTGTCGAAGTCTCGCCGTGGCTGGGCGTTTGGTCATCATGTGGTTGACATCCTCCGGCTTCGCATCCGGTACAGACATGGCCGTCCCCCAGACAGATCCGGTGTTGGCGCGCCCTCACCAGTGCGGAGTGGTCCGTCCTCAGGAGGGCCAGGACCACCCCTCGGCTCTGGTGAGGCCGAGCTTGGCGGGAGTCCGTATCCTCCGAGTTTCCTCCGGTCCCTCCCACATGACGATTCCGAGTCCACCGTCCTCTGGTCCTGCAGTGGTCGAGCCGTCCGTGAAGACCAGGACGTCGGCTTCCGGGAGCCGGCGTAGAGTTTCCTCGGCGGCCATGCGTCGCTCCTCTGCCGGTCCGTCCCAAGGCACGGTCCTGGTCAGGCTGATGTAGGTGGTGACGTTCACTGGTGCAGACTCCCACGGAGGGGTAATGGCCGCGATCGTCAGCGGTTCCCTGGGGAAGGCGTCGAGTCCCGCCGCTGAGGTCGTATCCAGGCTCGTCCTTGCCCAGCCTCGATCGTGATTGAGACGGCTCCGTGGCCTGTATTCTGGTCGGAGGAGGTCCTGGATCGGATCCCTCGGTAAGCTGCGCGAGTGTTTCTCCACTGCGATCGCGGCCAGCAGTTTACGCCGGTAAGTGAAGGGCTCCAGGCCGGCTTCTCTGGAGAGTGCGCCCGTGGGCGTGGGGAAATTAACATCCTGTTATTGTGCCTGTTATTGTGCCTGTCGCTATGCGATCTCCAGTCCATTGATGCTGGTGTTACTGACACCCGAAGTGGGGGCATTGAAGCAATCCATCCACCCCTGAGAGGTTGTGGGCCTTCAGTAATTGGGCCGTGGTTCGAGAAAATAAATGGCGCCAAGCTCTTTAAAAATCACGCTGGCGTTTCCATCAATCGCATCGAGGTCCATACAGCTCACATTGGGGGCCTACAAAGTCGCCCAGAGTCTCCTTAAAATGACACTGGGGCCCCTAAACTCCTACCAAGGCCCCTGAACATCAAATTGGGGCATCAAACATCGTTCCGAGATCCAAGGTATGCCGCTGGGGGCCTCCAAAGGTGGAATCACTTCCTGAAAATACCGCTGGGGCTCCAAAAAAAAGTCGCGCCGTGAACCAAAAAGTCGTGCCAGGGCCCAGAAAATCACGCTGGGGTCGAAAAAGTCGTGTCGAGATTCTCGAAAATCGCAACGGGGAACCCATAAGGCTGAGCTAGGGCCACCGAAAATCATGTTGAGCCTGAAGGTATTAAAAAGTCTCGCCCAGACCCCTCAAGATCACCCTTGGGGCTTGACAGTTCGCACCGGGGACCCAAAAGTCTCATCGGGGACACCCGATAAATGAAACCGGGGTAGCGAGAAAACGGTCCGAACATGGAAAATCATTTTGTAAAAAGTCATTCGAACATCATCATTCAAGTCAGCAATCGTTTCAGATGGAACAAAAACGTATTGGGCCCCCAAAGACGTGTCGTGGCCACAAGAAACTCGTGTCAGACATCCAAACTAATGACAACAATGTCTACACATCGCACTTAGACCCAAAAAGGTCGCATCGCTGCTCTTGGAAACGGCACTGGGGGCCCAAAACGTCGTGCCGAAACCCCAGAAGCCGCAACTGGCTTCCCAAAAATATATTCCCACCCGGAATGTCAATAAGCGGTTAAAAAACCGCACAAAAGATCCCAACAAACGCGTCGGGTCCCGAAAAAAATCGCTTTCGAGCATCTAAAAAAATCCACTTGGAACCCGGGAAATCGTGACGGGGCCAAAAATATCCCACAGGAGGTCTACAAAAATACAAATTGACAAAAGGTCTCCATCGAGACGACCCAAGCACAAGAAAATTCAGAACAAATCCCGCAAAAAATGTTTTCCTATGGGCCATTCTTCTCTCAAGGGTACCATTGGCTGAAAAAAACTCATTGAGGTGCCGCAGGCAAACTCCAAGGAGGCAAATTCCCACCCCATTATCGTAAAGAGCTGGACCCCCAAGAACCCAAGAATGGCGCCTGTGTTCACAAAAATGGTTCTGAGGTTCCATAAATTGTCGTCGGGTCCCCATAATCATCGGCTATATAAAACATGCAGCGGGCACCAAGAACTTGCACTGGGCCCGAAAATGTGCGCCGGGGAACGCGAAAATCGCACTGGGGCACAGATAAGTCCAACGTGCAAGGGGAACTAACGCCAAACCTTTCGGACTACACATAATTCAGAAGTCATCAAAAAATTGCGTCGTGCACAGAAAATGGCGTCCGATCCAACTGGATCCATGCGCCTGGGCCAGAAAACTAACGACGGGACCCTGATAAATTATACAAGATTCCACAATATGGTGCTGGGTTCCCACAAGTTTGAGCGAGGAACCCCAAATGTACACAGTGGGACGCTAAGATCACAACTGGAGAACTGTAATGGCCGAGCCCTCCAAAGCGTGCCGAGCCTTCCAAAAAGCGGTAGGTCCTTAAAACATGCGGTGCAACTCTAAATAACCACACCGGTGGTTTAAAAATAAAACACAACTAGTCCCACAATACACACAGAAACTTCGATACCACATGGGGCCTCAAAACCAGGTTGGGCCCTCACAAGTCGATATTGTCCTAGAAAAGGAACAAAAACACCGGGCACTAAATGCACACTTCGGTTTTACGAAATCGAGTCGATGCCTAAAAAACATCGTTAGTGCACACAACGCCAGCAATATAAATATGAAAAAAGAGCTTGGGTCACAAGAATATGCCGGGACATATCACATTCACAAACAAGGAAAAACGTAAAAAAGAAAGCGACGATCGTTCTTTTCAGGATAAGTTGCTGCTAAGATTAGGCGCGCCCAGGGGGCCCGCCCCCTTAGCGGTGAAAGTTGTGTGTTTACTGTTAAAATTATTGGGTTCTCTATCCCAAAGTGTTCAACCGTGGTACTTTGCGAAATTCCTGGGTGCGCTCCTGTTGTTGACCCTGGCCCTCCCACTTTTTGAGACGTCTATGATTCAGTACACACTTCATGTTCATGCAAATGCTACATAGGTCATGTGTGTTAACTTTGCATGGAAACTAGGCGCTGTACTGTCACACCAGAATGCCCAACACTCAGGAAGACAGGAGCGCGACAGTGTCCAAACGTTAGAACATTCGAGTGCAAAGCAACTCCACAATTAGCATGGAACTCTAAGGAGGTTTTATACTTTTTGCCGTTTTGGACATTTTGTGCCGTACACATTCTGCTGCATCCGGATATTCTTGGTTGTTAGACATTCTGTTATTTAACGTTATTATGCTTAGACATTCTAACCCATTGCCGAACTGTCTGCAGTCGAAAACCTGAATCTTCCTGCATCTTTGGAAGAATTCGATAGCTGTTCCTGGAATTAAAATACAACGTCATAGATGTTGCATGTCGGGTGCTGTCATGTTCCTTCCGTTGCCTTTACATTGACATCGTTCGGAACGTCGGACCAACATGACGCCACTTGATGAAAATGCCGATAGTTATTGGTGCTGCTATTGCTCGGCAGCAAATATCGGACAGGTTATTGATATTGGTGCCTGCTTCGGTACAGGCATCATCATGTCATGGATCCAAGTTTCTTATCGGTCATGAGCAAGGACTCAGAAGGCATTGGGGCGCAGGTTGCTGCTTGAGTGTGGATGTAGCCTTGGTCTGAGTTTGGTATAAGTGCCCACCCAGAACCAGTTGTAGTTGTTAAGTACTTTGGTTGTAGCCACGGATGTCAAGTCGTACCTGAGACGTAAGTGGAAATACTGGTGAAGGTGAAGCACGCAGGAAATTTTTATTTTACAGCGGAAATTTTCTCGAAGTCCAAATATTGCGAACCTCTACGGATGAGTCCAGTCTGGATGGGATGATGGAACTAGACGGTAGATGTTGATGCTGTGAATTCAATTCTTATTTCCCTTTTAGAAATAGCACTGAGAAAAAGGATCTTGTACCAAATGGAAACCAGGCATATAGGTAGGTACTACCTATATAGGTACCTACCTACCTACATGCCTGCATAGGTATTGCCTAATATCTTTCCATTTAAGTTAAGACATTAAAACAAATATATCTGCATTTCATGCATCACATAGGAGGTGTGGGGATGGTCATGTAGTTAAGGTGTATTCCGTATGGAGCATGGAATTGAGTAGGGTAAATATTGTGATGAAGTTAAATGCTGATTTGTGTGGATTTTTTTGGGGAATACTCCATTTTCTACATAAAAAACATAAAAGCATACAAGATTACTGCAACATTGAGCCACAAGGGCCTTTCTTGGTTGCACTCTGTACACGCAACTGGTTGCCCACCAAATCTGTTGATTAGCCCTCCCTGGAATACTGAAAAGCAAGCCCTCTATTCTTATGATTGTCTTTTCTGTTTTTAAAGATGTTCAACATGCTGCTGCTGACAATGGTTTCTGGCAGCTGGTTCCAGTGTTTTACTACCCTGTTGGTGAAGAAAGTCTGTCTTAACCTTGTCATGCTGTGGTTAACTTTAATTTTGAATTGATGACCTCTAATCTAATTGCATCATTTCTGTTAATTCAAACATTTCCCCAAGATATCCCTTATCCAGACATGGACAAATTTAAAGACCTTGATGAGATCTCCTCTCAACCTTCTATATCTATGCGAAAACATTCAATTGTACTTCACTGATAGCACTGAGAGTACTTGGCCACCCATCAAGATGGAGTCTTCATATGCTGCTTACCTACATGCATGATTTTGCACTTATCAAGATTAAATTTAATTTGCCATTCTTCAAACCGAGCTCCAGGTTTCCAGATAAGTCGCTGCAGAACAGGGCAGTACTCTAGTCTAAGCTGTGGATAGGTGCTTAGAAATTACTTCTCTTATTATATTTCATTAGGTTTTATCTTATAAGCATTTTCGTAGCACGCGAACTATACTATATTAACCTAGCGACGCCGCAGGACGCCATCTTTGGCTTCGGCGTGTTCTCGACTCTTCAATTTCTGTAGTAGGAGATATTACAAGTGTGTAGATTTGATAAGTACATTAGACAACATTCATACTATCCTAACATACTTTATTTATTTTTTGGTGTGCATAGTGTGTTTGGTGTTGAAGTTTAAGATTGTGAGGATTTTTGTCCATTTAAAGGAGTGCCAATCAAAAAGTCTTGCTTACCTCAAGTTGGGTAGGAGTCGATTTGGTCTTGATAGCTTGTTCCGTTTTGTAAACTTAGTCGATTACTTCATTGGAAAACGTTAAGTTTCGCTTTCCTTTGATTGCGGTTATTTTCTTTATCTCTTATTTGACGTCTTGATGTTTGAAGCATGAATGATGAACTCTCTCCCTCCGAGTCTGTCCAAGGAACCTGGTCGCCAAACCGCCCCACCCCTTCCACCTGTTTACATCCACGTCATCATTTGGACGCACGCTCCTGCCATCTTGCGGCACCAAAAGGAAGCTCAACTTAATGAATTGGCACATTGGCAGGATAGGATGGCCTGAAAGTTGTAGGTGGGCTTTTGAAAGTGAGGTGCACATTTGGCCAAGAATTCTCACACTCCCGACTCAAGATGCTTAACACAGTTAAGCATAAACGTGTTATGGTTGATGAATGAACTGAAGTGGGTCGAGTGTGGGAACCTTCTAAAGAGATCCTGTTTGAATGAGGTCTTTGATGAGTCTGTCTTGTGTGACAGCAGATTGTCTGCTTGGACGTGCTGACTGTGTCACAGTGTTAACTGCTGCAATCTGATTATCTGGCTGTACATCAGATGCAGCAGAATTGCTATCAGTTGATGATCCAGTGTGTGTGGCCTGAATTTCCAGAGGGCACAGAAGCTTGATTGAGTATCTTGATTGCCCACTGGCAGTCTTCAGAACAACCTGTCTGACATGACCATCATTTCCATGTAAGAGTTGCATGACACGGCCCATCTGCCAGTACACTCTTGGTTTGTTCTTTGTATCAATGAGAACAATATCTCCCACAGAGATCCTGTCAACCCAATCTGTTTGAAACACATCACGGGTAGTATCTCGCAAGCTCAGCAGATATTGGCTGTACCACATAGTGATGTAGTTTTTAATCATCTTCTCTTGCTTGTTCAGCATCTCGTTAAGTTGCTCGTGAAGTTCATTAGGACGCTGCGTCCACAGTGGGTCGTCTTCATCGTTGGGCGTCAGATGAAGCCTTGGGTTCGTGTGAGCCTTCAGTATTTTGTTCGGTGTCAGAGGTTCCACATCATCCACTTCACTGCTCACGTACGTGATTGGACGACTGTTTACCACATTCTGAATTTCTGTCAGGTGTGTCAGGAGCTCGAAGTAGTCGATTTTTGAACGTCCCACTGATTTGTGAAGACACTGTTTGATGGTTTTCACCTGCCTTTCGTAGATTCCTCCGACCCAGCTAGCATAGGCAGGTATTGTCTTGTGCTTGATTCTATGCTCTTCCAAGTGTTTACTGAATGCGTCGGAAAGAAAAACATTCCCCAGCACTCGTTGGCTTGCCAGAAAATACCTTGCATTGTCTGTATAGCTGATCTCTGATGAGCAGAGTTGTGATTTGATGTGTTTTTGACAGCAGAATCGGATTCATTACCGCATACGAGTAGTAGTTGGTCTTCGAAAGTCTTCCCTTGCATCTCAGAATTCCATTCTGGTCGATGAAAAGATTGAGGTCACTGACTAACTTCGGTGCAGTGGTTTGACGTTTGCCGGGATCTTTCTCCAGGTAGTCAAATTCGTCCTTGAAAGATGATCTTTGCATCAATCGAATCCAGTATTCTTCTGCTTGTTTGTAGGGGTCGGAGTCCCTGTGCCGGAGCTTGTTTATAAACTGGAACAGGCGAGCGGTAACCCCATACAGCCTCTTCAGACTGGAGAAGTCACATGGATTTATGACCGGATCATTGCCGTTTGATTCAGCTGTTGGTTGTGTGCCTGTTTGATAGGTGTGTAGATCCATTGTCTTCTTCGTATCTGTGGATAAACACCCAAGCATGTGGGCTGGCCATGAGGACTTCTCTGTCAGCCAGTGCGGACCTGATTGCCACATCGACAAGTTATTCTTGAACTCATTGAATGTGAGACCTCTTGTGACCATGTCTGCCACATTGTCTCTTGTGTGAACATACTTGTATGTCACTTCGCATTCCAACTGTTGTTCCAGCTCTGTTTTCTTCTCTCGAGCTGCCTTGAGACGATTGAAAGTGAAACGGCTCTTAGTCTTGCATCCACTGTACAGCCATTCCAGAATAACCTGTGCATCAGACCATATAAGTACTTGTGCAGGCTTGATTCCCAAGGATTTGGTGATCATATCTGCACTGTCCAATGCCAATTGCGCTGCCAGAAGCTCGATTTGTGGTATGCTCTTGCCTTTTGGAGCAAGTTTACTCTTACTGTAGATGAGGTTCGACTGAGTTCCTTGAGCAAGATAGCAAGCAATGCCATAGCCTGTCTTGCTCCCATCGCAGAAGACGTGTATAGTGATAGGATCGTCTCGTTCGATGTCGACTGTCTCCCGAGGAAACGTTACTGTCTGTAGAGATAGCAGGTCTAACTTATGTTGGACCCATTGATTTTGGACTTCTGGAGACACCTTCTCATCCAAGTCCGTTCCCTCCAGCCATGTCTGTTGCACCAGAAGGCGTCCCTTGATCGTGACTGGCAGGAAGAGACAGAGGGGGGTCGAACACTACTGATATTACTCAGTAGTTGCCTCTTGGTGACATGTGCTGTGTCATCAAGCTGGAACTTGGCCAGAGACAAGGTGTCCTGCTCAGTGTTGTAGTGGTAACCTAGAGTTTTCTCTGTAGGCTCAGAGTGGCGATGCAGCGTGTTCTCTTTGTCCATGATATCTAACATTGTGGAGTGGTTTGACTGCCAACTCCTCAGACTGAAGCCACCTTCTTGAAGAATCTTGACACTCTCCTCATATACCCCCTTCAGCTTATCCAGCTGGGATGACGTGTAGAAGAAGTTGTCCACAAATAGTGACCTCTTAAGAGCAGCCACTGCTTCTGTCTCTGCATATTGCTGAAGATGTAGTTGAACAATGTGGTTAAGGATATATGGGCTTGCATTCAGTCCAAACAGGATGGTTCTAAAGCGGTAAGCCTTCACACCTTCATCTGTTTTCCATAGAAAGCAGAAACGATCCTTGTCGGTGTCATCCTTCAGATATATTTGTAGGAAGGCCTTTTCAATATCAGCCATCATCATGTAGTTGTTGGTGCGGAATCTTTGAAGCAGGCTGACCATGTTTGTGAGAAGATTCACTCCAGGGAAACATGCCTCATTGAGTGATGGCTGGTCTCCCCTCTTGTAACTACAGTTGAACACTGGGCGAATCTTCGTTGTTGTTTGCTCACTAGATCTGATGACAGGATGGTGAGGTATGAATACCCTTTTTCTGGATGTAGTCAGGTCTATCTCCTCGATGATCCCGTTATCTAGTTGCTGCTGAAACACTTCCGTGTATTTATCAGCTAAGTTCTTCTTCTTCAGAGACTGACACACTTTCTCTGCCATGTACATGGCATCATCAAAGTTGGCTGGGACATCATCGATGTTGTCATAGAAGGGTATTTTTACAAAGTACCTTCCATCGCGGAGTTCCACTTCCCTTTTGAAGTTTTCCAGTACTAGTTCATCAGCTGGTGAGAGTTCCCTTTCTTCATTATCACTCTCATAGTTTGTTGTTTGTGTTGAATGTGTCTGAGTGTTTGTCTGTTTGTTTAGAGTTTGAATACCCCTAGTTTGATTGTCCTGAGTTGGACCGTTTGTGAAGTTTTCCTGTGTTTCAGGTTTCACATATCCATTTCCGGGAGAGTTTACTTGAGCATTTTGATGTTGCGCACATGTTTGAGCTTTTAACATTTGTACTGAATCATCTTGAGGCTTAGGTTTCCCCATTGAAGATAGTAGCATGTGTGATGCTTCATCTTGAGGTCTTTGTGGAGACAACCCTTCATCTGACTGAGTTTGGAGTTGGCAGCCTTTCACCTCTGTTTGATGGTTTGTTTGTTGCTCTTCCAGCAGACTTACTATTGCTGCACAATGAGCTGTTGAGCCTGGTTTTAGCCATTTGTAATCCACATTTGCCATGTCACTTTGTGAAGTATGTGACAGAGACTGTGTGCAAACCACTTGGGCTTGGTCAGCTGATGCTTGAAGTTGAGCCTTGGGCTGATCTGATTGTGTAGTTTGAATAACCATCGATGGGGTCGAAATGTCCTTTCGCTCCACAGGCTGTTGAGGATCGGATGTTTGCTGAGACTCGGATGATGTCTCCTGAGGTTGACAGTTTTCTGATTGGGGTCTTTCCTCTTCATGTAGGTCCCCTGGTTGTAGACATGATAGTGTCTGCAGAAGCTGGGTGTCTTTCTGCAAGGCACACTCTTGAAGTTTTGTATGAGTTTGTGCACACAAGTTGCCTGATATTTGCTGTTGTGTACAGTAGTTTGATGGCTGAGGTTGCTCAGCCTGATCTTGACAATCACACTGAGTTGCACTTTGCTTCAGTGGATAGGAGTCTGTTTCCTGCTCTTGCAGTTGTGAGGTTGTTTCACCTTTCTGACGAGGTGATTGGGTGAGACCTGTTGACTTCACTGATGTCATATTATTCTGCTTACTTGTCTGTGAAGCAGTTGGTTGATCTTGCCATTGAGGTGATGGCACATTGGTTTTCCCATGAGTCTGGGGAGTAGCTTGAGTTGAGTCCCTCTGCTCCTGCAGTCCCACCTGATCTGTGTGATCATCTTTGGCTGGACACCACCCAGATGTCATCTTGGTCAGGTCACCAAAAATAATCAGTCCTTTGTCAACCTTGTAAGCAATGGTTTGCCCCAAGTTAACTGTTTGCAGAGGAGCAAGGTGTGACAGAATATCTACACCCAGCAGACATTGGATGTTGTCAATACAGTCTGTCTCTTGCTGCCTGTAGAAACAATCCGCAAGTCTGACCCCTTGTGCCTGCAGTTGTTTGACAGTATGAGAGATTCCTGGCACTGTGTAGCTGAGGTCCATGTCTGGATCGATTAGGAACTCAGCTTTGAGCATGCAACTTGGTGTGACTGCAATTTCACAAGTTGTGACTGTGTAGACCCTTTCCTGAGTCCCTATGCAAGTCTTCACTGTGAATGTTTCTGCAACACCCTTTCCATCCAACTTCAACTTTTCTGCTAGCTGTTTGCTAATGTAGCTGGCTTGACTCCCATGATCAATGAGTGCTCTTGTTAGTTGTACCTCTTCAGGTGAACAGATGATGACTGATGTTGTTGGGAGAAGTGACTGATGTCCCTGCTGGTTGTTCATCAAGCAGAGGTGGTTCTGTGTTTTGTTGTCAGATACACACAGTGCAGTGATATGTGTCTTTGCATTGCATATAGTGCAGGGGTACGTTAGACCCTTATTCTTGCATGGACAGTTTGTCACACTGTGTTGCCCACTGCATGATGTGCAGAGGTTGAGTTCTGTCAATCTGTTGCACCTCTTCTTTGCATCTTGGTATACAGTACATTTAACCATGGAGTGGTTACCCTGGCAGAGCTTGCACAGTTTGTATCTCTGTTGGGTATCCTTCTGTTGGACATCTGTTTGAAATGTGCTGAGTGTTGCTGACTTCATGGCAGCATGTTGAGGTTTATGTTGAGGTGCTTTTGGCCTGACTGTGTTTGGCCTGGTGTCCTTCACAGGCATTGTTGCTACATGTTGTCTTCGATCCCCAAGCTTCTCCAATGACCTTATGATATCATGGTAGTTGTCTAACAACTGTTCTGTTGTTGGTGTGTCAGTACCAAGCTGGATGCTGAGTCTGTTCTTGAAGTTTGTTGGGAGTTTCTCACATAAGAGGAAACTGATGATCCGACTTCCCAGTGTGTCTCCCTCCAGTGCATCAAATCCGAATGCCCGCAGTTCATAGACTGAGGTCCGAGCAGAATTCAGTAAAGCTCGGAGTGCTGTGAGATCTCCATGTCGTGGAGCAGAAAGCTCACAGATGTTGCGTATGTGTCTCTCCACAATGATGTCCTTATCCAGGAATTCTTTCCTTAGAAACTTCACTGCCAGGTCATAGTTTTCACTATCATTTGAGAGATGTTTGATTACATCAAGAGCACTTCCACGCAGGTATGCCTTCAGTTGAAGCAGCTTGCTAGCCCCACTGTAGGTTGGGTTCTTTCCCACCAGCTCTTCAAAGAGGCTGAAGAAGTCATTAAATTCCATGGCATCAGTTTGATTCCCACTGAAGATTGGGAGCTTCACCTCTCGAAGCCTTGCACCATGATAGTGTTCTTGTGGCTGGGATGTATAAATAGTCTGCTGCTCTATCACTGTTTTTTTGTTCTTTTCCCTGATCTCAGCCACTGCTGTTTGGATCTGAAACTGGTAATGAACCTGGTCCTCAGTTTCAATGTCAAAAGCATCTGGGTCATCATCTCCTACTCCATATTCACTCAGAGTAGTCATGACCTGAAAGTCATACTCCTCGATTTCTTTTAACTTCTTCTCTATGTTGGCTATCTGCTGGCTAACCAGCTCTGTGTTGATGCCTTCTTGTTTTAGACTTTTCAGACTGATCGTAATTATACGTTTCAACTGACCTCGCTTCACTTTGAAAGTTTTCAGCTTTTCCTTCAATTCTTCCACATTTTCACCAGAAAGCTTTCCAATGGCAACATCCATCCTATTTTCTATGTATGGGGTCCTTGTGAATGCAAATTGTGGCCTGAGTGCAAATGAGCAAACATGCAATACACTTGTATGCAGTGCTAGTCACAATGTAACCAACTATAGCCTGATATGAGTGCACAGACAAGGCTTAGTAAATATCTATGTCAAGGTTGGGTATGCATAACCACAATGAACGGAACAGGCTTGGAACATGATAAAGGTTGGCTAAGTTTACAATTTTCTTGTGTGAGGATTTTTGTCCATTTAAAGGAGTGCCAATCAAAAAGTCTCGCTTACCTCAAGTTGGGTAGGAGTCGATTTGGTCTTGATAGCTTGTTCCGTCTTGTAAACTTAGTCGATTACTTCATTGGAAAACGTTAAGTTTCGCTTTCCTTTGATTGCGGTTATTTTCTTTATCTCTTATTTGACGTCTTGATGTTTGAAGCATGAATGATGAACTCTCCCCTCCGAGACTGTCCAAGGAACCTGGTCGCCAAACCGCCCCACCCCTTCCACCTGTTTACATCCACGTCATCATTTGGACGCACGCTCCTGCCATCTTGCGGCACCAAAAGGAAGCTCAACTTAATGAATTGGCACATTGGCAGGATAGGATGGCCTGAAAGTTGTAGGTGGGCTTTTGAAAGTGAGGTGCACATTTGGCCAATAATTCTCACAAGATAGTTTAATTAGTAGTAAGTTGGGGGTATTCATAAGTGCTGTGTGACTGTTCATTTTTCTGTCTAGCCATAAGTGATATCAAAGGGATATTTATATAGTTGTCTACTTGTGTGGAAGACAATTAGATTAGACATCTTGTTTAGTTATTTAATTTATTTAAAAAAACAAAGCAAAACAAAAAAACAAACAATTGTTTAATAGTTTCTCCTTTTCTTGAGGCACTCAGATATTTAACTGACAGTATAGGAGGTAGCGATTTATAGTGAATGATAGTTAGCTTTTTTGTCGGTTGTTTAGCAAGTTAATTTAGCAAGTTAATTTGAATCTAAATCTAGGCATAAGCTGCAGCGTTTAGGATGGTTTCGACCAGGATGCAGGCACTAGAGGAAGAAATTAGGACCCTTAAGGCAGAGGTTTCCAACCTCAAGGCTGCCCTTGTTGCACAGGGTAGGCAAGATAAAGCAACAAGGGGTCAATCCGTAGCAGGGACATCATATGCCCAGGTGGTCGCAGGCCACCAGGTAGCTGAGGTTTCCCCTACTGTGGAGGTGGCTGGGATCTCTCAAGAGGGGAGTATTAATAGTGTTAATAGTGAACAGAGGAGGGGTAGTTCTGGTAGGTCACAGGAGGGGAAGTGGCATGAGGTCAGGGGGTGGAGGATTTGGAGACGCGAACCTAAGGAAAGGGTCAGTGAGTGGCAGGTGGCAGGTGGTAGGAGCGGGAGGAAGTGTAGCCGACCGGCCCAGCGGGCAGGCATAGTAACAACAAACATGTTCCAGGCATTGGATGACTGCCCCCAGGATAGCAGTAGTAAGGAGTCAGTGCTGGTCATAGGAGACTCTCGTGTGCGTCATTTAGAGCGGGTATTTTGTAAAGGTAGGAGGGACAGGAGGTGCATCACCAGGCCTGGTGCCAAGGTGAAGGACCTGGTAACTGCGGTGGCACAGGTCACCAGCGATCACCAGTTTAACACAGTCATAGTGCATGTAGGGGTAAATAACATAGGTCATACTAGGAGCGAGGAGCTTCTGCGGGAGTACAGGGCCCTTCTGGCCACCCTGAAGGGTACCAATAGAGTGCTTGTAACAGGAATTTTGCCTAGGGCTAGAGCCTCCCCTGAGTGGAGCTCTAGGGCACTGGCAGCTAACACCAGGGTAGGAAAGCTCTGCCAGGAGCTAGGTTTTACATTTGTAGACGAGTGGAGCAGGTTTTATGCATCGTGGGACCTCTATCAGAAGGATGGCCTGCATTTTTCTGAGAAGGGGGTCCATGTGTTAGGCAAAGTATATGAGCATGTCCTTCAGGGAAACTAGGAAATGGGGTGGGGAGGGATGAAATTGCATTGCCAACTCAGGAATATTCCAATAGTGTCAGCCAAGGCAATATAACCTCAAAGTCTGCAAATAGGGACAGCAGCAACTCAAGGGGACAGAGTTATAGTTCATCTAGTGATAAAAGAACTCCTCAATATGAAAAAGCCAAAGGTGGTTATGGAGCATTTGTTAAGTGTATGATGTTTAATGCTCAGAGTATCCGTTCCAAATTTGATGAGTTCAAGTGTTATGTTGCTGAGGAGGAACCGGATTTTGTTTGCATTACAGAGGCATGGGTCAGTGAAGGATATTTTGGAGATAACTTACAGGACTATGAGATCCAGGGATACAATATGTTTTCGTGCAATAGGGGGTCCAGCAATGAAAGGGGGTGGTGTAATGCTCTATGTGAATAGCTTATTCAGTTCTCAAAAAGTAGCAGGTGGGGATAAAAATGTGTCTGTGGAGTCCATTTGGCTTGATGTCACTGTGGGAAAAGGCAACAGCAATACTCTTAGGATAGGAGCTTTCTACCGATCAGGAACCCTGCCACATTCTCAGCAACTGGAGCTTGACAAGGTGATTTGTGAGGAAATCAGTAGAAACTTTAAGAGGAAGTGCCTTATTCTCGGTGACTTTAATCTAAAAGGTTATGAAAATGCTGGTGTTGGCTCCCCATCATGCAAAATGTTCAGGAAATGCCTTGAAGAGGACCTGTTCTTACACCAGTTTGTATCGGAACCTACCAGGCATGGTTCATTCTTGGACCTTGTATTCTCGGATTTAAGTGACTTGGTTCAAGACTTGACTGTAGGCGAAACTCTGGGAAAAAGTGACCATAACATAGTTAGATTCAAGGCACATGTAGGGGGAAACTATCAAGGATAATTTGGTAAAGGTTCCAAATTTCAACAAAGCAGACTTTAACGGCATGAGAGCGGCTTTAAGTGCCATCAGATGGGAAGAAGAATTCTCCAATTTAAATGCCTGTGAAATGTGGGAAAAGTTCAAATCTTACTTAAAGGAAACTCAGATTAGACATGTCCCCCAAAAGCAAAGACGCAAAAGAAGGGTAGGAAAGCCAGCATGGCTTACACCAGACGTGATAAAAGCAATTAGGGCTAAGAAAACTGCATTTAGAGTTTTTAAAGAAGCCTCAAATGTCATTAATCTAAAGGCGTATCGAAAAGCTAGAGACACTGTGAAGCAAAAAACCAGAGCAGCAAAGCGAGCAAAGGAACTGGATTTAGCTAGAAACTGTAATGGGGACAGTAAAAAGTTCTTTAGTTTCTACAAGCTGAGTAAAGTTTCTAACACAATTGGTCCACTGGAAGTAAACGGGACTACATTGGGTGAGGATAGTGAGATGGTTGAGGAGCTGAGCAAGCAGTTCAAATCAGTGTTTACATTGGAAGATATGACCAATCTGCCGACCGTACACCATAGTTCAGATACATGGGATCTGACAAATGATGTTGATTTCATTGGTAGTGATGTTGTTTACAATCATATCAGGAAAATAAAGCCAAATAAGGCAGCAGGACCTGATGATATTTATGCTAGGGTGTTGCGGGAAACTGAAAAGGAACTGGCATTTCCACTTAGTATAATATTTTGTAGATCAGTTTCACATAATGAAATTCCAACCGATTGGAAAAGGGCAAATGTAGTTCCTATTTTCAAGAAAGGAGAAAGAGGGAAAGTTGAAAACTATAGGCCAATAAGTCTCACATCCCTAGTCTGCAAGGTACTCGAATCAATTATCAAGGATAGAATAGTTAGTTATCTGGAAGGTAGCAGATTGATTCAAGATACTCAACATGGATTTAGAAAAGGACGATCGTGTCTCACAAACCTCTTGGACTTTTTGAACTTCGCCACAGAACAATTTGATCAGGGAAATCAGGTTGATGTAGCATATCTTGACTTTAGTAAGGCCTTTGACAAGGTACCCCATAAACGGTTAATGATACAGCTTCAGTCCCATGGTATTGCAGGTAGCATCTTAAAATGGATAGAGTTGTGGCTTTCAGATAGACAGCAAAGAGTGATGCTAAATGGTACAAAGTCATCATGGCAAAATGTTCTTAGTGGAGTCCCCCAGGGGTCAGTACTAGGGCCATTACTGTTCATTATATTTGTAAATAACATTGAAAGTGGCCTAAGCAGTAAAGTTTTGAAATTTGCAGATGATTTGAAGGTCTTTAGGGCAATAACAGGTCAGGATGAGCATATCTCGCTGCAAAAAGACTTAGACGAACTTGTGAAGTGGTCCGAAGAATGGCAAATGAAATTTAACTTTGATAAGTGCAAAATCATGCATGTAGGTAAGCAGCATATGAAGGCTCCATACTTGATGGGTGGCCAAGTGCTATCAGTGACTCAACAGGAGAAGGATTTAGGTGTTATTCTAAACACAAAATTGGGGGGCATCAGAACAGACCAAGGAAGCCAGGAAGAAGGCACTGAGAATGCTCGGGGCAATAAATAGGAATGTATCATACAGAAGTGAGGAAGTGATCAGGAAGCTTTACTGTGCATACGTCAGGCCACATTTGGAATACTGCATCCAAGCTTGGTCTCCTAGCTATGAAAAAGATTGTTGGCTTTTAAAGAGAGTACAAAAGAGGGCTACAAAAATGGTTAATGGCATTAGCAACCTGGCATATGAGGAAAGATTGAAGAAATTGAATATGTTTTCACTTAGATATAGAAGGCTGAGAGGAGATCTCATCGAGGTCTTTAAATTTGTCAATGGTCTGGAGAGGGGATACCTTGGGGAAATGTTTGAATTTAACAGAAATGATGCAATTAGAGGTCATAAATTCAAAATTAAACTTAACCACAGCAGAACAAGGTTAAGGCAAACTTTCTTCACCAACAGGGTAGTGGAACACTGGAACCAGCTGCTAGAAAACATCGTCAGTAGCAGAACATTGAACATCTTTAAAAACAGCATAGACAATCATTATAAGAATAGAGGGCTTGCTTTTCAGTATTACAGGGAGGGCTGATTGGCAGATTTGGTGGGCAACTGGTTTAGTGTACAGAGTGCAACCAAGAAGGGCCCTTGTGGCTCAGAGTTGCACTGATCTTTTATGTCTTTATGTCTTTACAAGTTCATCTAAGTCTTTCTGTGGTGAGACATGCTCATTGTGACCTCTTATTGCCCTAAGGACATTAAAATCATCTGGAAATTTCAAAACCTTACTGCTTAGGCCACTTTAATTGTTGAAAATATAATGAACAGTAGTGGCCCCAGTACTGACCCCTGCAGAACTCCACTAAGAACATTCTGCCATGATGACTGTAGCATTTAGCATCATTCTTTCCTGTCTATCTCAAAGCCACAACTCTCCATTTTAAGATCTGCAATACCATGGACCTGAAGCTGCATCATTAACTGTTTATGGGGTACCTTGTCAAAGGCCTTACTGAGGTCAAGATATGCTTCATCAACCTGATTTCCCAGATCAAATTGTTCTGTAGTAAAGTTAAAAAAGTCAGATTTGTGAGACAGTCTCCCCTTTCTAAACCCATGTTGAATATCTTTAATGAATCTGTTTCCTTCCAGATAGCTAACTATTTTATCCAGAGTTTAAAAAACTAGCATTTGTTGGTGTCATGCATAGAAATAAATGTTGTACTCCATGATTGTGACTAGACAAAATTAAATACTTTGTACTCCAGAGGGAAAAAGGACAAACAACATTGTTTGGTCAAGTGCTATCACTCAAAGTCCATACCTGAAAACAACTAGCAGTTTCAGCAGTCCTTATGTGCTGACCCATCAATGACCACAACACAACTTTGAAAGAAGGTACAAACCATACCAACTACTGCACACAATGATGACATTCAAATCTGGATGTTTGTCATTGTGTGCTAAAAACATCCCTGCCAGCTGATCCAACCTGTTTAAGAGCTGAGCAAAGGGTATATAGGTACTTGGTGCCTCTTCTACACAATGATATGAAAATAACACAAAATGATAAATTCATTTAGTGTTGCTAATGGCATGTGCCATAGCAAGGGCAGTAAACATGCATAATGTGTCCTCAATTTCCTCAATATAGTATATATTTAATTGAATATTTATTCAATATTTATTGAATATTGATCCAATATTTATCAATATTGATTTTTAAATATTGGATTTTTATTAATCAATATTTATTCAATATTTCTTATTAAATGGTCATGCTCGAGTGCTGGCCAAGAAGTACCAGAAATCCCTAGTTGGCAAATCTGAGGTTACTTGACACTGCCATAGTAAATGCTTCAAGCCTCGTTTTGCCATTAAGGTGCTTTGAATGCAAAATCAAAGGTCATTTTGTTCAAGAGACAACTTTTTTAGATACAATGAGTCCATTCAATGCAAAAAGTCACTAACTTTCCTCAAAGTGGCTCTGGAGAAATCAAGTTCTCCAAGGCTATGACACCAAGAAACCAGTGCCATTTGTGAACTTATCAATGACTGTCAAATAATTTTTGGTAAATGTGTGTGAAGATGAATCATGCACCTGGAAATATAACAGCATTTGGCATTCATCAGTGTCAGTGAAGGGTCCGTAATACCTGTTCCAATCTTACACCAACCCACCTCCTGTTTGCCGACCTGGTGATCAGCCTTAGTTATATAGCTGGGGTAAGGGAATCTGACACAGCTCTATTTTCCAGCAATCACAAAGTTCTCTGTTTGCCTGGTGAGGAGGGTGGTGCTGGCTGTTAAGTGTTAATTTGTGTTGTGCCTGGGCTCAGCAGTTTTAAGAGGTATGAGGTTTTCAATTCCTCGCTGTGCCACCATTCCTGCCAGGGTAAGAAGTGGGTAAGAACATTGGTTTTCAGCCCCACTAAAACAAGATTAATTGTCTCATGTCTAAAGAAGTCCCATGTTAAGACTTCAGAGGGGTAAAGCCGAAATTGAGAAGGCACTTGTCCCCTCAAAAGTATATGAAATACCATCCCTGTGGAGCATTATCTGTGAATTGAGAGTATTGCTAGGTAATCATATGCTTTGTTGTTCTATTGTTTGATCATCCTATGATATGTTGCATTGCTTCGAGGAGGGTTTGAATAATGGGATGTTGTTCAAATGAGGAGGGTTTGAATAATGGAATTCCAACCCTGGATGGGAGTGCAGCTTATAGTGCTTGCGATATGTTGTTACATTTTATTCAGCGCTCCCAGAACCCCTGATGCCATATAGGGTAATCAAGGATTCATAATCTGGGGCAGGGGTGGCCGAGTCGTTAAGATGTTGGCCTCTGGGTACCAAAGGTCCTGGGCTGGACACTCGCACCGCTCGGCACGTTTACCAATCCCGCGGCCCACCGGCGAAACAGTGTGGGCGGCGCCATTAGCCATTAATGTGCATAAAAAGTGTCGTGAACCACCAAATAAAAATGATTCATGATCTATGATGATGTCTAGTGATTTTGGTTGAGCTCAAATGCTGTTGAAAATGCTAAAACCATGGTTAGGATTATCAATATCAAATAGAAGATAAACATGAAGTCTATAATTTGTTGTCCATCAGCCCAGAATATTGTCATAAGCAGGCTGACAAGAGCAGCCTGGGTGTTCTCCAGACCATGACCTGTCCTGAAATAGCACCATCAAGTAATTTGATCAAAATAGACTTTGTTTAACTTTTGACTCCAAAGTATCTAGGTGTCTATTGGTGTCCATGCACAAAATGACCTTCCCAATCATCATATCCTGAGAACAAAATAAAAATACATGATCATTCTCCAACTGATAAATATGTTGTCTGTATACTTTGGCTACTTTGCTCTTCTTCCACCCCAGAAAATAGAAGAAAATAGCGAAAATATATTCTGCATTGATTTCATGCTAGTTTCTTCATTGTGGCACAAGGTCTTGTTCACTTCAGTTTGAAATATTGAACAGAACAGAACAGACATGTATTAAGGCCATCCACAATTAGCTCGTGGCCATTATAGCCTCACGTCATGCAAATAAAAAAAGAGGTCGGCAAAGGTATCATACATTCAGTTAACGTCTACAAACAGTCATAAAAGCAGACACATAAATAAGGCGCTAAGTGCCTCCACAATCCGGGTTCCTACGCAAGTGACGTTTTAGGTGCGGCCCAAACAGGGGGACGGGTAGCCGAGTCAGATCGGGCGGCAAGGCATTATACAGTCTAGCCGCACGACTACAAAAACGTCGCTTGCCCATGTTCGTTCGCGATCTGGGCACATGCAGATTGCTGTCTTGCCTGGTGGTCCTGTCGCGCGTCTGTGATACCAGAGCAAATTCGCAGGCTAGTGAGTCTGGCTCTCCCAGGCGGCGCACCTTGTGCAGCAAGGTGAGCGTATGGTACTGAGCGAGGTCCCGCGCGTTCAGACAGCCCAATTTCTCCAGCAGGTCCGATACATGATCGAATTTTTTTGCGGCCGGAAATTACTTTTGCTGCATAGTTAATAATGTTTTGTATGCGAGACGGATTCTTTTCCGTACCATTGCCGTACACCGAAATAGAATACCGGATCTGTGACAGTACCAAGGCATTGACTAAAGCGGAAATGACAGCGGGCGGCAGGTAGCTCCTCAGATGCGATAGACCACTCAAAGTACCGAAGCAGCGCCTAGTGATAGTGGAGACATGGGAGTCCCAGCTGAGAGAGCGGCCAAAGATTAACCCGATATTTTTTGCTTCCGAGATGGGAATTAGATTGTGATCGCGAAATTTTACGGTAATTTGGGGGGTGTGGCGCAAATTTTGCTGACTCCCCAGCAGCATTAGTTGCGTCTTTCCGGCATTCACTTTGAGGCCGTTTGCACGAAACCAAGAGTCAAGAGAGGCCAAAACATATTCCATCCTCGTGACGATATTTCCAAATTCCGATTGTTTACCGCTAACCAAAATTTGGGTGTCGTCCGCATATTGGACTACCACTGCACCTTCAACGAACAGACTGAGGTCGTTGGCGAAGATGCAGTAGAGGAGCGGGCCGAGAGCAGATCCCTGAAAGACACCAATGCCGTTGGGAAGCGGAGTAGACTTTTTGAGATTGCCCAGATTGTCAGTGAGGCTGACACTCTGGGTATGATCGCAAAGGTATGCAGAAAACCAAGAAGTGTCGATACCGTGGATGCTTAATTTAGTCGAGAGCCTTGAGTGATCAATCACATCAAAGCATTTGCTCAAGTCCAGCAGGCAAAGAAGGGATAACTCTCCTCGCTCATTGGCGGATAGGATATGATCGGACATGGAAGTCAGTGCGGTTTCTGTCGAGTGACGTGGACGGAAACCGTGCTGGGTTGAGGACAGGAGGTGGTTTTTTTGACATGTAGTTGTAGAGCTGTTGGTGAATGGCACGCTCAACAATTTTGGCAATGACAGGAACTATGGAAATAGGACGGTAATTAGAAGGGCTGGTAGGATCGCCAGACTTAAAAATAGGATGAACGAGGGAGTGCTTCCAGGATCGAGGAATATCAGAGAGGGAAATGCTGGAGTTGACCAAATGCAGGAGCACCATGCCGATCGAGTCAAAAGACAGGCGCACAATGTGTATGCTGACCCCGTCCTCGCCGCAAGCCGACGAGCCATTCATCCCAAGGATGACGGTCCTTAGCTCTGACAGCGTCAGAGGTGCCACCGAAAACGCACAGGCGCCAACACGTGGTAGACGGCATGCTTGGTCTGGCATCTCTCCCATCTCTCTCACCTCACTCGCTACAGTATTGAGTATTAAGCATTAAGCATTGGCTACAGTATTAAGCAGTTTGTCTTCTATAATACAAGTTTGTCTTTTGTTTAGTTTGCAAAGCTACACTAATTCAAATTAACTAAACCAGTGATAGTGGCTGTGCTAATGGGTGTGAAAAAAAAAACTACGCACGGTCAAGTGTGACAGTGTCAGGAACCTTAGCAACCACGAGTAAAACAGACGTCTCTGCACAGGTTGTCATCACCCAACTGACCACCGCCTGAGTGACACCTGTACTGTCATGTCTCTACAGGTTCTCTTCACCAACCTAACTATTGACTGAGCACAACACCTGCACCAGCACAAGTGGGCACAAGATGTGCGGTAGAACTGCTTGGTAAGTCTTCAACGTCACTATTTTATATGTAAGTGTATACATATATGTATATGTATATGTATGTATATATATGCATATATATATATATATATATATATATATATATATATATATATATATATATATATATATATATATATATATATATATATATATATACAGGTGTCATGCACATCAACAGAACTGTCAATGCATTTACCTGTTGTCTTCATGTCTTTTCAGTACGCTTGCATCGGATAGACTATCACTAGCGACCAGCTATAAACCAACTAAAGGGCAGGACAAGGGAAATGGAACGTTTAAGAAAACAAGATGGGTCGACCAGCCAGGAGGGAAAACATACCACCCATCTCACAACATTGGGCCTACTGGTAAGGCACCTGATTCAACCAGAAGGTCGTGGTGGTAGTGCTTGCACCGCATCATGTTGCACACCATTACGCCAGCATATGGTGTCATTGGTGGCACTGGAAGAGGGAGGGCAAGAGACGGGCCACGACAAAAGGAGACTGGCCATGGTGCCCCCTGGTGCATGATCTGACAGTGCCCCTTGACAGATAATGACCACTAACAGCTGCATGGCCTCTGCAGTCGTTGCGCCCTTAAACGGAACATGACCACCAGTAGCTCATGTGCCCCGAATTCCGAGTAACAAATCACCCTCGCTTCTCAAGCGGCCCTAGTGGCAGATAGATGTGTGTCGATGATGTGTGTGACAGTGACTCTGGGTTTGCAGGTGCCCTTCCTGTTCTGATTCGCGGAGATCACGTCAGCTGCCCGGAACATGACCAGGTGCTGATGCCCATGCGATGGGGTCTGGTGCCCTTCTTCCATAAGGTATTCAACATGGTCCACGCTGATGTTAGATCGTTTGGAACAGCTGTGTGTGTACTGGGGTGAACAAACTGGTGGTAAAGTGGTGGGGTACAGAATTGTACTTGTCCATGACATTTTGGTATGTTGGTAAAATAACCATATATCTGCATATGTGAATATATATATATATATATATATATATATATATATATATATATATATATATATATATATATATATATATATAGTTCGATACCATAGTTACCCAGTGTTAAAATGCTGATTTTTCGTTACGTGTGAGATGTGGATACGAATTCAGTAGGATACTGAAATCTCCCTTGAAATAATACTGTTTGAAATACTTCGGTCCGTAAAGTCACCTTTTGAGACGTCACTGTAGTGAAATTGATGGAGTGGTGTGATAGAAATGGTTTCACTTTATCCACCTCAAAGATTACCGCTATTCATTTCTGTCGCAAACGCCGTTCCACATACCGAACCATAAGGATGAACGGTCACCTCATACCTTTCAGACTTGCAGTCAAGTTTCTGGGGGTGTGGATGGATCGCCATGTTACGTATAAAACTCACATCACTGGCCTTATGAACAAATGTACAAAAGGTCTTCAGGTAATGAGCACCGTTTCTAGGTGTGCATTTGGAGCTGACAGATCAGTTTTACTTCTCATGTACCGATCGCTCGTGCGTTCTAAAATTGACTATGGATCTTTTATTTATGACTGAGCGAGTGCCACATCCAAGCTTTGTCTTGATGTGATCCACAATTCAGTACCTTCGCATCGTTACTGGAGCCTTTAGCACTTCGCCGGCTGCTAGTGTAATGGTAGAAGTAGACGTGCCACCTCTTTCGCTACGCCGTAAGTTATTGGGCGCGAGATACGCGTGCAATGTTGTCCAAAACCGGAACCACCTAGCCTATCGGTGGATATTCTCAAGGACATTAAGAGCACGTCACAGGACCCAGCGTGGACTACCGTTTTCTATTCGTATGGCCTCGAGCCTTCGAGAATGTAATATCAGGCCGCGTTCCATAGCACGTGTCATCACGCCGAGCACTCTCCCATGGCTCGTTGTTCCAGTGCAAACTGACGTTACTTTGTCCTCCTCAAAGAAAAAACATGTAAACCCGGAGGAACTCCGCATGTTTACATTGGAAAAAATACATGAATATCGAGACTTTTCGCGAATTTATACAGATGGCTCAGTCAGTCTCTGGTGTTGGGTGTGCTTACGTCAGTCGAAAAGGTGTACGATCTTTTGGTTTACCTACACAAACATCGATTTTTACTGTCGAACTGTATGCAATTTTGCAAGCCCTCTATTTTATACAGAAAGACCGGTCCACAAAGTACGTGGTTTTCACAGACTCTTCGAGCAGTCTCCTAGCACTGAACACCTTTAACCAGGATAGCCGACTTGTTCGGAGGATTATCAGAGTTGTAAAATCCCTACATGACATCGGCAGAAATATCGTGTTCTGCTGGATTCCCAGCCATGTTGGAATCGCGGGAAACGAAGCTGCTGATATAACCGCCAAAGAAGCCATTGGTAATGGCCGTGTGGTCCATCTATGGCTCCCTCCCAAGGATCTATACCCCACTAAATTGTCAAATATACGGTCAGAATGACAACAAACCTGGAATTCGAAGTGTAGTAAGCTCAGGGTTTTAAAACCGACACTAGAAAAGTAGCTGTCCTCTCACCGAACCAAACGCCGGGAAGAGGTAATACTCTGCCGATTGAGAATAGGCCATACCTTCGCAACACATAGTTATATGCTTACCGGTGATGACCGTCCCCTATGTCCGCGCTGCTCTAACCCGCTTACCGTGTACCATGTTTTAGTTGGCTGTACACTGCTCGATCCTCTAAGACGCCAGATTTTAGGACGGTTGAACACCGACTCTTCTTTACGTATGCTTATAGGGAACGACTCTGAGGTCGTGGCATCTGTGAATATTTTTACATTCATTCGACAAGCTCGCCTTGACGTGATATACCCCCTCCCGTGAAGATAGATAGCAGGGTATGATGGCAGCACCGTAGATTGATTACAATTCAGTTATGGGCGCAAAATGACCATAGATGTCGACGCGCCCAATAAACTCCAATCCACCACCTTTTGAGACAATTGTTTACATATAACTACCGATTTTGCATGTTTTGAGAGGTTTTGCCGACAATTTGTAGATACAGATATGAAGGATAACGGTACAAATACACGCGCTATAAACTGGTATTGTACAACAGCACTTCACAGTCAATCCCTTTACCTGGAGTTGCACTATGGGATATTAGCTATCACGATCTCGGATCCCTCATGGTGAACAAAAGCATTAGACTTATAAGCGTGATACTGTTTGACTTCACCAGCACGCATCGTGAAGCACGATGTCGATAATTATCTGGGAAGGATGTTGTTTCATTGTTCAGCAAGTGGTATGTTCCACCCTGTTTCACGAACAATTTATAACTGTAGTTACCTCTCCTACTGTTTATCTCCACTTCGGTGTACCTGCCAAAACGTGACTGGTCTTGGATGGTGAGATCCATTTCCAAAGGTAGCCACCAACGGCAGGGCACGAGGAATGAACTGTCAAGGACGAATACCGCATTGTGTTTCAGGGCGATATTTCCGATATGAAGTTGACTACTTTCAACGCCCGGTCGGAGGACTTCTTGCGGAAGAGCATGTTCTCACACCCATTCAAGAAAGGCCAGCGGTATGTTTTATTCGTTTTTTCATTCACATTAGTAGATCAACCACTTCAAGATAATTACTTTTCGGACATGCCAAATGCGTCCATTTAAAAGCTCCATTCATAACGAATGACGTCAAAGGTCGGTTTGCTTTTCACAAGGAGTTTAAGAAACCAACTAATTTTCTTGCAAACGTCTATGGCCGAACAATAGCCAAGACGTGAGTTCAGTAGGATTAGAGCACATGTATCTAGTTATCTCCCATGTTCTACCTAAGCGTGTGTTATACCGTTCAATGTAATTTGTGCGTCTCTCTTTTGACATCCTACGTGTATGTTCGACGGAACATTGTGTGTTTTTATTGATATCTGACGTCCAAACGGAACAGAATTTGGACGCACTGCACTGGCGGCACGTTAAACCCCACTGAAGTTATGCCAATGAACTGTAATTATCAGATCGGATTTTGGGATCAGGGTTCAAACAGCAAGCTGTTTAGCATATAATCACGTTGTATAGATAATTTTTTAATACCCAAAGAACATACCATGTTTTTCATAATTTTGTTTTAGTTTATGAAGTGTGGCAGCTAACGGAAGCGAGAAACGGTTACATTACTAATACTATATCACTAATACAGTTGCATTACTAATGTTACATTACTAATATTCGAAATATGGTAGCCTCAGTTCATGAGCTTGAACGGAGGGCTACCTCTGGCGAGCAGCGCGTAAATCATCACGTATTTGTGCTTTTCAGTGTAATTTGACCGACTATCCTTCTTTTTTGTCTGTCAGGTGTGTGATAGTCTGTGACGGATACTACGAATGGAAGAAGAATGGTAACACCAAGAAGCCCTACTTTTTGCACAGTGATCCAGATGCAAACGTAAGGAGGCACTCGCTCGCACCCGCGCCCGATGCATTGTGCGTGTGCCGCAATCGTCACGAACTGCACGTGAAAAAGCGAGACAAGTTGCGGGGATGTTCAACAAAAGAATCACTTTTAGCTTTGCCGTTCATTAGAATGCTCAGCCTCGTAATTTATCCGAGCATTCCACCATGTCTCCATATGGCTTTTTACACTCGTCTTTCTGTTTGGATATTTCTTTATCCGCCGTTACCCTTTCTTTCTCATCAGTGGTTACAACTGGCGTCTTGAGACTTTCAGTAAGTGATCACTATTAAATATCCGTGAGCAAAAGCCCATGACAAGGGCATCCGACTCATAGTTGTGCATGCCATGACTCGATTTATGGATCCGTGTACTCGGTGACTCTGCCGGCCGGGTGACTGGTGGAGCGCACCTGAACCAGCCTGAATCATCCGCAAGCTGAAATGATTTGTCAAACTACTGGTTCCTAAAAAGGAGACATTGCTCTGTCAAAACGTGAATCAAAGGCGACGAAAATATTAAATTGCAGCAATGCTGTTGTCATGCATTGGTCGATGTCGAACAACACACTTTGCCCCCTTTAGCAGTTTATGGGAATCGTAATATATGTATTCAATTCCAGTGGGACGAATGCAACTACGCAAGTAACGTGAGCGACGACAAGCTATGGAACGAGGACGACGGATGGAAGGGACGAGGTCTGACCATGATGGCTGGCATTTTCGACACGTGGAAAAGGGTGAGTCGGAGTGTGCGTACTGTTGCCGTTGCCTTGCGTGGAACAGGACCCATTCCTGGTACCAGATGTATTGCTTTCAATATTACTGGATTCGACACCTCTCACACTGATATCGCGCCGGCCTGATATCAGTGTGATCTGGATCAGATATCGGGCACTGGTATCGTCTGTTAGCACAGACTTTGTTCTTTCCGCGGCCACCGGCGCTGGCGACTGCGCTCGCCACGTGCGACTAGTCGATAGACCGTATGCCCCACCAGCTGCGGCGTCACCTGTCCGGCAGTGACCGAGTACACGGCTCCATAAATGGAGACATGGCTGGGCTTTTGCTCACAGACGTTTCATTTTGGCTACGGCTGTGATGGTGACCGCCACTACATTTCCCTTCAGCATTATGGTGTGTGTGGGGGGAGGGGTTGATCCTAGCCATGTTTCCACACCGACTGCCTTAGCGGAGCCTTGTGAGTGAGTTGACGTGTCTCGGACCGTGCAGGCCGGCGACGAGCCACTGTACAGCTGCACCGTCCTGACGCAGGCATCCAACAGCAAACTGCAGTGGATCCATCACCGGATGCCTGTGTTCCTTTGCTCGACCGAGGCGGTGAAGGTGAGTCAGTGGGCTGCAGATTCAAGTTGCTCCCGCATGATATTTGCAGAGGTGCTGTTTGTGTGATGTTCCCGCCTAAAATGTATGCAGATGTAACGGTGTTTTTGTCGTGTTGTGTTCCAACTGTGAAGGGCGGTAAGGAGCTGGCCGTGCTGTGGAGAGGCTGACGAACCAGCCATCACCAAACTGCGCGGGAGCGTCGGCGCGTAATCGCGATGTCGGTGATTGGAATCCACCAGGATTGAACTTCTTCGTGCATTTGGACGGTCTATTTGGTCCGCAGCGATGCGACCAGTCGGTCCTTTCCCTGTTCAACAATTGGAGTATGTCATGTAGAAAATTATATTCTGGCTATAGCGTGTCCATTAACTTGTCTTGACCCCAGCCGCTGATGTTGCTCGTCATGCAACATCAGACATTGACACCGTTGAACTGGAGAAATTCTGCCGTTGAACTGGAGTTCATGGATCGGGTGGTGGGGCCAGGGTTCACACAACAAGCTCTGCTTAGCAATAGAACCCTGGTTCCTCAAGCCAACCCAGCAACAACTCGGATTAAATTTATTTTTTAAAAAGACACCAAGACTCGCGGCAGGTTTTTTTTTAAATATAGGGATGTGTGGCACCTGGCGTAGTGTGTTGGTATTGTTACTGTTCCTATTGCCACTGGCGGCAAAGCGCAAGCTGTTCTGTCGTACGTGGTTGTGGCTGGCGATTGCTGCTGTTTGTGCTTCTTCAGAGTTGGCTGGCGAGTGACACTGACTGTCTGCAGGTTTCGCTGGCGAGTGACGCTGACTGTCTCTGCAGGGTTGGCTGCCGAGCGACACTGTGTCTCTGCAGGGTTGGCTGGCGAGTGACACTGTGTCTCTGCAGGGTTGGCTGGCGAGTGACACTGATTGTGTCTCTGCAGGGTTGGCTGGCGAGTGACACTGTGTCTCTGCAGGGTTGGCTGGCGAGTGACACTGACTGTGTCTCTGCAGGGTTGGCTGGCGAGTTACACTGACTGTGTCTGCAGGGTTGGCTGGCGAGTGACACTGTGTCTCTGCAGGGTTGGCTGGCGAGTGACACTGATTGTGTCTGCAGGGTTGGCTGGCGAGTGACACTGACTGTGTCTCTGCAGGGTTGGCTGGCGAGTGACACTGTGTCTCTGCAGGGTTGGCTGGCGAGTGACACTGTGTCTCTGCAGGGTTGGCTGGCGAGTGACACTGACTGTGTCTGCAGGGTTGGCTGGCGAGTGACACTGGCTGTGTCTGCAGGGTTGGCTGGCGAGTGACACTGATTGTGTCTGCAGGGTTGGCTGGCGAGTGACACTGACTGTGTCTGCAGGGTTGGCTGGCGAGTGACACTGGCTGTGTCTGCAGGGTTGGCTGGCGAGTGACACTGACTGTGTCTCTGCAGGGTTGGCTGGCGAGTGACACTGACTGTGTCTGCAGGGCTGGCTGGCGAGTGACACTGACTGTGTCTCTGCAGGGTTGGCTGGCGAGTGACACTGACTGTGTCTGCAGGGTTGGCTGGCGAGTGACACTGATTGTGTCTGCAGGGTTGGCTGGCGAGTGACACTGGCTGTGTCTGCAGGGTTGGCTGGCGAGTGACACTGATTGTGTCTGCAGGGTTGGCTGGCGAGTGACACTGGTTGTGTCTGCAGGGTTGGCTGGCGAGTGACACTAACTGTGTCTGCAGGGTTGGCTGGCGAGTGACACTGACTGTGTCTGCAGGGTTGGTGGGCGAGTGACACTGACTGTGTCTGCAGGGTTGGCTGGCGAGTGACACTGACTGTATCTCTGCAGGGTTGGCTGACGAGTGACACTAACTGTGTCTGCAGGGTTGGCTGGCGAGTGACACTGACTGTGTCTGCAGGGTTGGCTGGCGAGTGACACTGACTGTGTCTGCAGGGTTGGCTGGCGAGTGACACTGACTGTGTCTGCAAGGTTGGCTGGCGAGTGACACTGACTGTGTCTGCAGGGCTGGCTGGCGAGTGACACTGACTGTGTCTGCAGGGTTGGCTGGCGAGTGACACTGACTGTGTCTGCAGGGCTGGCTGGCGAGTGATACGACTGACGAAGCTGCAGTGGCGCTCATCACACCTGAGGATTCGCTGGCCTGGCACCCCGTGTCGCCCGACATCAACAACGTGCGCAACAAGGAGGCCACATTTGCTCGCGTCACTGATACTGAGGAAGCCAAATTCATGTCGTCCTGGCTAAAGAAGACCGAGAAGAGGCCCGCCGAAAGCGATGAAGACGGCGCCAAGCCAAGCAAACGCTAGACCTCCGTCGTGAGTGAGTCGGACGCCAGTACGATGTGTGTCGGACTCACTGCTTGCTTGAAATCACTGCAGACCTACTTTAATTTACAGGTGCCCTGCGTGTGGTCAGTTGTACCTGCTCGTAAGTGCATAAGTCGTTGATCGTAGGGTGACAACGTGAACTAAGGAAGGCCGTTGATCTGTTAAACAGTAGGGTGGAGGCGGTATGGAATGGCTTGAGGCAAGGATGTCGCTACTATTCGTATGTGAAGATATGTGCAATGATGCGGTCGTATTCCTCTTGCGAGTATCTGGCGTTAACATAGGACAGCTTGTTGACATCACTGGTGACTCGTGAAGCTGTTCGGCGTAAAGTAGTCACACGCAGCTACTCGGCTATCCTGTGCTGAAGCAGTAGTAAGTCACCGATTGCTTTCCATCAATTTTTTAAAGCATTCAGCACCTTGGCATTTTCACTAGTGTAGCCGTCTTCCTCTTTCCGTCGGGAGGAACAGGAGCTGTGATAGAGGTCGGTCAGCTTCTCGAGCCCCTTCTTAGGAAGAGGTATGCTTGTCGCATTCTACAATGAAGCAGCTTTTGTATTGCATTTGTAGCTTGTGGAACTATGCGCACTCGTAGTGTGTTGCTTATTGCTGGTGGTACAACTGATGACTGCGTAAGTCATAGGATGATTTTTACTTTTTTTATTCGTTGGTTTTGGCGTTACTGTTGCTGGGTGCAAAACAGGAGTGAATTTTGTCTACCATGGTGACATGTCACGTAGTGGTACACACAATACATATGACGACAGAAGTTCGTGTACGTATATGTTTTATCAGATGTCATGTTCGGACCGGTTGCCGATCAGTATGCCGAACATGCTATCTACAGTTTGTTGAAAGAGCTGCTAATTATCAGCAGCTCTTTCAACAAACGAACTCTTTCAACGACGACGCACGATTTGAATGCTTGTCATACGCTGGCTGCGAAGGTGCGATTTGGCACAATGTGATACCTGGCTCACCGCAAAATACCATCTTGGCGCGATCGATGTCACCAGCCTAGATTGACCTTGAGATCAGCAGTGAGACTGCTTCGTGTGAGAATAGCTCAGCACGTGGAATGACTGAAAACCTTAGCTCTGCTAAAACAAGCAAAATTTACGGGTTCACCAGAAATTGAGCAGTCAGCCCTTGGGACATGACGTCCCGGTGAACATGCCGAGCTCGGGCCGGCGGCATCCAGCAGCTGGACCGGTCAGCGACTGGCCGGGCGTGGAGCCCGCCCATGCCGACGGCCGGCCTAGCTGGGCCGCGAGTGTTGCCCAACATTGCCACCACATCCGGCCAGGCGCTTCCCACCGTCGACCCGCCGGTCGGACCGGCACCGTCCGCCCCCCACCCCTCGCCGTCCAGCCGAGACGTTCTCGACGCCGACCGTCCCGTCGGTCACTGCTGACTGCCGGCGAAGCCGGGGCCACGCTCGGACCGATTGGTAATGCTTGAGGAATGGGACTGGTCACTCACCGGGAGCAGCGTGACCCGGGCCGGTCGGTCTCAGTCAGGGCTTCTTCCTGTTACCGTATCATTACTGGGTGGACGAGATCGGGGCATGGCCCTGCAGTGGTCGACATGGGTGCGGAACTCCCACTCAAAATTATTAAGACTAGGCCCTGTTAGGGATCCACCATTGTTCATCCGCAAGGGCAATGCGCTGATGAAAAGTGTTCTATATTTTACAGAAGGGACACGGTCATAATCTCAAAGTGAGTGCAAAGCGGAAGCGGAATTAGCATTGAGCCCCGCGGACGTTTTCAACGACGTGTGGCATCTGATGATATTTTGCGCCTTGGATGGTGGACAATATGATGCACTGCAGTGTTCTGACAGTTGGACATTACATCACCATCGGTTCAGGACGTGAGGTAATATGGTGGTGTTGCACTGAAATAAATTATTATAAGATGATCTGATTGCTACTCAACTCCTGACCGTTCTTACAGTTAGGAGGTGGAAGCACGCGGGGTACAAATGATTGTTATTAGAGGCGCACACGGGCAAAAAGTGAGCGGGTGCTCCATTGTGTTTGCCTGTGCTCCCTTGCAATACAACAGCTTGACTGGGGATGAGCATTGGTAAGTGGTAGGTAGGTCGGGCCAGTTTAGTCATGGCCTCTTCCTGGACCATGAAGGTCGTGCCAATGTTTTGAGATTCTTTTGAAAACTAAGATTATGCTATTGCAAAAAACATTAGCTGTGGAGGTAACGCGGAACCACTTTTATATTAATTCGATAAGACAATCCATAACAAGTCGGCTGGCACTTGTGCGTTTGCTATTAGTCCTGTAGGCGCCAGGGTTTATCAGTAGCTGATCCCAGTAAGCAGATCGACAGCGGTCCGATGTCGACTGCGAAGTGGAATGCCCGTCATTCCGAGATGTGGCCTGCACACAGCCTATTTGGAGCGAACTTAGGGTCGATGTGGGCATGGGTGTAACCACTGGGGGGTCTGGGGGGACATGTGCCCCCCCGCAACTTCTGAAAAGTGGTGATTTGTCCCCAGCAATTTTTTAAGTGACCCTCCCCCCAAGCCACAGCTACCTAAGCATTATCGCCGCAAAATTATACTTAATAGTGTAGAGTGAAAATATATATGCAAGAGAAGTGTCGAAAATACTAAAAGCTGATGTGGCCGATCAACAAGTTACACAGGTTATATGTCGTCACAAAATATCTTAATAATAAATCAGCAAACGTTTGAAATGTTTGCTTCCAGGCAATTCTCGAGTAACATGAACCTTGACGATCTGTCTTCGCTTGGGTGAAAAATTGTGCTCTGCTAGGCAACACATCTGCATTATTGCACGGTTTCATACCTCTTAGGTTTTCCTCTGCTCAAATGTTGATATATCTTGAACAAATGCGACTCTGGGTGTTCTTGGGTATCTTCAAGACCATTGAGGGAAGTCATAGGCAGTCTTAAGCACGTACGTCTCGAAGTCTTCGCGATTCGCCGCTATGGGTTCAATTTACGCCAAGTAGGAGTCATTCCAGGTGAGTCATTCCGTATTATAATGTTACCCAATATAACTAATTTCTAAGTTCAAAGGTTAAACCGATTTCATTGGTCGCCTCGCATTTTTGTCTTCGCCCTAACCTACCCACATCTTGTACCAAGTAATTGCCCGTGGTGCACCTCGAGTAACATTTCAAACCGGGACATGTCAATAGTACTGCAGCAAATTGTTCAGAAATCTCATTAACTTTCAAAGTCAAAGGTATGACTCATTTCTTCGATCGCCCCTCGTTTCTTCGTTTTCTCCCAAAGCTACGCATGCTTGACATCAAGAGAATGCCTGTTGGCATTTTCTTGATGTCAAACATGGCATGAAGTCAAGCATGAAATGTACTCGAGGGTTGCCCGTGCCCGTAGGTAACCCTCGAGTGACGTTTCAAACCGGGACATGTCAGATCATGCCTCAAGGTCAAAGGTTCGTTAAATTTTCAGTCCTCGTGTTTCGTGGCTATGGCTTGAATTCGCATTATGTGGGTGCCCTTCGACGTGGCTTGCCGTACGATATCAGAATGTTGATATATTGAAATAATTTCGAAGGTGTCTGAGGCCCGGCGTGTGTGCAATGATTGAGTGCAATAGGAATAGGAGGGACAAATCAAGTTTTGTTTGCAGACGTTTTGATAGCAAGCAGTCGTATCCTATATGACTAGAGGCTCCCAAAGAAATCCGTCATAACCTGACCATAACCTGGCCTGGGGGACGCCACCTTCCACGTGGGGGTACATGCCCTCGGTGCCACACCCTTTATCCACCCTAGCTGTCTTTGCATCGAAATATGTGCCAGTAAAACAGGAAAACATGGGAAAGATAATTGCAGGTTCATATTTTCTACCGTAAAACCATCGTCCAATATTGTATGTTTATCCTGCTACACGAAGGCAACGTTTAACATACTTACAGCTTTGCTCTACGGTGATCGTGAAATAAGGTTCAGCACATAGGACATAAAGCTAGATGCTCATAGGCAGTGCTAAGTAGTGAAACTGGAAAATTTTCATATCCTTTAAAAAATATCCATTTTATAGATAGTCAATATGAAAAATTGTAATGCATTGAAATTTAACTGAAGTGGCCGAAAATGACATCGAAAAAGTGGCTGAATTCCAAGGATTTTGTTTGGGGAAGGAGTGGCAGGCCCCTCTATCCTGTTCAAACTTATCGCGTCCCTGATTTGTCCCCCCAATTTAGAATCCGTGGTTACACACATGCGAGCAACCAGCATAACAAGCACTACATCTACCAACAAACCAATCGCGACCACCAAGATAACCAGAACACGTACTAAATCTACTCGGCAATAGACAGCATCCGAACAAAGACCTCCGAACAGCACCTCAACCCACTCTCTCCCAACTCTACCCACGACACGTAAAAATAAAAATAAAAAACAGAAGGCTGGTGCCAGGCCGACATCAGAACCTGAAACAAAAGTGAATAGAAATGAAACAGAAAAATGGAAAGAAAAAAACAAAGAAAAAACAAACAAAACAGTATAAGAAAAAAGGAAAAAACAAACAGTGTATGACATGACATGCATCTTGAGATGTTCAAACGAAAGGCGATGACCCCCACCTCCCAACTACTACCAGGTACCGTCCGGGCCATCACCTTCAACCAACCTAAACAGACGTAAACAGCCGATATCACCTATCGGTGGCAGGCTGATATCATTCAAGTCCAGTCAAGTACGCGCAAACGTACCTAAGCGCAGAAGTAGGCATGATTCAATATACGTAAGCGCAAATGTACGAATGTGGAAATGTACGTAAGCGCAAATATACCCAAGCACAACAGCACGTAAAGGTAAAAGAATGCGAGAGAAAATATACGTATGAGCGAATGTACGTACATTTAGGCATACGAGCCTTTGCGTCTAAACACATTTGGTCAGGTGCATATGCCATTCGTACATTTGTTCTTGTGTGCATTTTCGATGTGTAAATTTGCGTTTAAGTAAATTTGGCTTCCTGACTTCTGCACTTACGTGCAATTTCAATACGTATATTTGAGCATATGTGCATTTGCGCTGACGTACATTTGCGCATACGTACTTTTGCGCTTACGTGCATTTGCGCATACGTACATTTGCACTTACATACATTTGCGCTTGCATATACTAGTAATTACGTATATTTGCGCTTAAGTACATTTCCTCCCACGTACATTTGGGCATTCGTATTTTTGCGTATTCGTACAATTGCCATTCGTACATTTGCGCTTACGTACATATGCGCCTACGTACAATTGTCATAGGTACATCTGCGCTTACGTACATTTGCTAACGTGGCATTTGCTTACGTATGTCTGATTACGTTCTTCTTACGCACATTTACGTACGTACATCTGCCATATGTACATTTCCGTTGCGTACATTTGTCCGGGTTACCTCTGTTGATATCGCTTCAATTTCCATTAAATGAGCGACATTCGACGTGGCTTGCTATGCAGTGTCAAAAAGCTAAGCAATCGAATAATTTGTCGAGGACAAAGGCCAAGCTGATACTTCGGTCCCCAAATTTTTATCGTTTTCTCTCAAACCTATCCAAATTTGGTATGAAGCAATAACCTGTGATGAACACTCGAGTAACATTTCAAACCGGGAAATGCTAAGTTCAAAGGCTTGATTGAGGAATTCGATGTCAACGCGTATCATCGCATTGCCTTCAAATTGCAGAAAATGGATGTCATCCGTGTTGTGTCATTCGTGTTGTCTTGTTATGCAGTATCAAGAAAGCTGATATTTCGAATATAATCTGGGCACGTGAAAATTCAGGCTGATGTCTTCGGTCGCCTCACATTTTGTTAATGGTTTCCACCCAAGCCTACCAAGATCCACCATCAAGTGGCAAATCATGGTTAACACTCGAGTAACTTTTTAAATCGGGATATATCCAGTTCAAACCTCAAGGTCAAATGTTAGTTTGACTTTTTTATAGTCCTCGCGATTCGCCGCAGTGTCTTCAATTTTCATGAAGTGGAGTCATTCGATGTGCCGTGTGTTACTCTAGCAAACTGTTCAGAAATCATATTAACCCGTCCCGTCTCAGGGGGGGGGTCTTCAACCGCCCCTCTGAGGTTTTACGCGGATAGCGGACGAACGGCGCGCGGCAGCGCGCCCAAATTTGGCATACCTTTTCCCACATCAAATTAGACACGCTGATTCAAAATTTTTAGGTCAGGTCATCTAGGGTCAACGAGTTAGTCCAGGTCAAGTGAGGTCACCTCCAAAAAAGTTCAACGAGTCGTCACGCTATAACGGATACAGATATTGTAATGAAGCTTTCAGTGTTTGCTTATTTTTACGGATGCAACAAAACGTATGAGTTTAATTTTTCATTTTTTCCAGTTTTTGACTATATGTAAATTTTGCGTATTTGCCGGACTGCAGTTCAAATACAAGATTCTGGCTAAAGTAATCATTTTTTATGAGGGCAAATTGACTTCCAACAACGTTTCTCGGTCTGCTCTACCCATTGGAAAAGGATAATTAAAGAAAACTTGAAAACTCAAAATTTTGAAATTTCAAAAAATGAACTTATTATTTTTGGGGGGCAAAAAAACTATAGAAGTATTGGTCGACTTCGCTGTCTTTTTCTCATTCCAAACTTTTTTTTAATCATATATCCCCTAAAATGAACCACCCAGAGTCAAAAACATAATGCAAGTCGTGAAAAGTCGTGAAAATCTAGCCCCCTGTTGACGTCACTTTTGGGGGAAAGTGTTTTGGAGGGTGCACCCGGACCCTACTCATCGAGCGCTTTCCGATGACACCTCTTTCGTTTTCGTGCGATCCTTAGTTTGGATTTTAGAGTGGGGGTCTTCAACCGCCCCCCCCCCCTCCGAGACGGGGTGTGAGGATTTGACCTGAAAGACGGCGAGGGTTAATTTTCAAAGTCAAACTCATTTCTTCGTTGGCCCGTGTTTCTTAATTATCTTCCAAAGCTACCCATGCATGGTATGAAGAGGAAGTCCGTGGGCAATCCTCGAGTAACGCTTCAACCGGAACATTTCAGAGCGAGCCTCAAGGTCAAAGGTTAGTTTAATTTCAGGGTCCTCGCGTTTCCTTTGCTATAGCTCCAATTTGCATTATGTGCGTGTCATTCGATGTGGATTGCCGTACGGTATCAATTTTGATATATAGAAATAATTGAGAAGCTGTGGACTGTCCAGCGTGAATATAGTTATTGGGTGTAATTGGAATAAGACGGTCAAATCTACTTTTATTTGCAGCCGTTGTGATGGCAAGCACTCGTATCCTAAATGAATAGGGGTTCCCCCAAGAAATCCACCATAACCTGATCGGACGGTGGTCTCATCGCTGTTTTTTTATGTACACTGCCACATTCCTGTTCCGGATGTATGAAATATAAAACTTTCGTTTTCAAATTGTCCGCTTTCCTGTTAACCCGCGCCGTCTCTCCGGTCCGATCCTCACACACCGTCTCGGGGTGGGGGGGGCGATAGTAGCCCACCCCTCTAAAATCCAAACTAAGTGTCGCACGAAAACGAAAGAGGTGTCATCGGAAAGCGCTCGACGAGTAGGGTCCGGATCCACCCCCAAAACATTTTCCCCCAAAGGTGACGTCACCATGGGGACTAGATTTCCACGACTTTTCACGACTTACATTATGTTTTTGGTTCTGAGTTCATTTTGGGAATAGATGAAAAAAAAACTTATTTGGATTGAGAAAAGGACAGCAAAATCGTCCAGTACCATAACATTCTTTGGCCTCGTACAAATAATTTTTGTTCCAAATTTTAAACAACTTTGAGTTTTCTAGTTTTTTAATTTTCCTTTTCCAATGGGTAAAGACCGAGAAACCGAGAAACGTTGTTGGAAGTCAACTTGCCCTAATACAAAATGCTTACTTTAGCCAGAATCTTCTATTTCAACTGCAATTGGCAAATGTGCAAAATTTACATGTAGTCAAAAACGAAAAAAAAAACAAATTCCACTCGTACATTTTGTTGCATCCCTAAAGATAAGCAAACGCTGAAAGTTTCATTAAAATATCTGTATCCGTTAAGGCGTGACAACTGGTTGAACTTTATTGGAGGTGACCTCACTCGACCTTGACTAACTCGTTGACCCTAGATGATCTGACTTCAAAAGTTTGAAACAGCATGCCAAATTGATGTCGGAAAAGGTATGTCAAATTTGGGCGCGCTGCCCTTCACTGTTCGTCCGCTATCCGCGAAAAAAAACCTGAGGGTGTGGGGGGCAGTTTATGACCCCCCCCCCCCCTCCGAGACGGGACGGGTTAATATTCCAGTTCAGTATGCCGATTACGGTCCGTCAGCGGCCCGATGTCGGCGTGGCGCCTTGGAGATGTCGAGTTCGCCCCGACACATGCTAACGGCAGGCGGACATCGACATGCTTACTGAGACGGTGCAGATATGGTGGGCAAAGTCGAGATCATGCAGTAGCAGAATATGGTACAGAATGCGGTGGAGAAGCCTTACTTACCGAAACATTAGAATCCAGTTCGATATTTAGCTATGTGTTGTGGATATCCGCCGGGAGAGATTACCGGAATTGGTATGCGGGGGGCGCTTGTTCGAAGGTGTTTCTCATTCCTCCAGAGGAGCACCATTTCCCCGAAGGAGCGCCATTGATATTGATTTTTTTAAATCAGTTTCAGGAGGGGTCGAGGAGGATTCCAGCCCCCGCCTGGGACTGGAATAAGGACTGGATTCGTCCCTGCGGGGACGAAACCGGAAATCGTCCTGTGAGGAGCTTGTTTGCAGTGCTTTTTTCAAAGGGCCGGCACTGCGAAGGTACCTGGGGCGACGCCTGCGACTGAAAATCCATTTAGCGGGAAGAATAGTGCACTCGAGCACACTGGATGGGCGCCCTTTCCTTTACCCATGCCGTCTCGGCGGGCAGTCTTCAACCGCCCCTCCCTCAGGATTTTTTTTCGCGGACAGTATAAGAACGGCGTGCGGCAGAGCGCCGAAATTTGGCATACCTTTTCCCTAGGGTCAAGGAGTTAGTCTAGGTCAAATGAGGTCACCTCCAAAAAAGTTAAATTAGTCGTCATCTTTAACCGATACAGATATTTTAATGAAACTTTCAGCGTTTGCTTATCTTTAGGGATGCAACAAAATGCAAAAGAGGAATTTGTCATTTTTTTCGTTTTTGATTGCTTCTAAGTTTTGCGTATATGCCCATTAGTGTTCAAAAAGAAGATTCTGGCTGAAGTAAGCATATTTTTATTAGACATAAAAGACATAAAACATTAGTGCAACTATGAGCCACAAGGGCCCTTCTTGGTTGCACTCTGTACACTCAACCACTTGCCCACCAAATCTGTCAATCAGCCCTCTCTGTAATACTGAAAAGCAAGCCATCGATTCTTATAATGATTGTCTATGCTGTTTTTAAAGATGTTCAATGTGCTGCTACTGGCAATGGTTTCTGGCAGCTGGTTCCAGTATTCTACTACCCTGTTGGTGAAGAAAGTCTGTCTTAACCTTGTTCTGCTGTGATTAACTTTAATTTTGAATTGATGACCTCCAATTGGATCATTTCTGTTAAATTCAAACATTTCTCCAAGATATTCCCTCTCCAGACCATGGACAAATTAAAAGACCTCGATGAGATCTCCTCTCAGCCTTCTATATGTAAGTGAAAACATATTCAATTTCTTCAATCTTTCCTCATATGCCAGGTTGCTTATGACATTAACCATTTTTGTAGCCCTCCTTTGTACTCTCTCTAAAAGCTAACAATCTTTTCATAGCTAGGAGACCAAACTTGGATGCAATATTCCAAATGTGGCCTGACATATGCACAGCAAAGCTTCCTGATGACTTCCTCACTTCTGTATGATACATTCCTATTTATTCCCCCAAGACTTCTCAGTGCCTTCTTCCTGGCTTCATTGATCTGTTCTGATGCCCACAATTTTGTGTTTAGAACACCTAAATCCTTCTCCTGTTGAGTTACTGATAGCACTTGGCCACCCATCACGCATGGAGCCTTCATATGCTTCTTACCTACATGCATGATTTTGTACTTATCAAAGTGAAATTTAATTTGCCATTTTTTGGACCACTTCACAAGTTCTTCTAAGTCTTCCTGCAGAGAGATACGCTCATTTTGGCCTGTTATTGCCCTAAAGACCTTCAAATCATCTGCAAATTTCAAAACTTTGCTGCTTTACTCTTGTGCTAGAAACTTTGCTCAGCTTGTAGAAACTAAAGAACTTCTTACTGTCCCCATTACAGTTAGTTGATAGCAAAATCAAGTTCTTTTGCTCACTTTGCTGCTCTGGTTTTTTGCTTCAGTGTCTCTAGCTTTTGTTATGCCTTTAGATTTACGAAATTTGAAGCTTCTTTAAACACTCTAAATGCAGCTTTCTTAGCCTTAAATGCTATTATCAAGTCTGGTGTAAGCCATGCTGGCTTTCCTACCCTTCTTTTGTGTCTGCTTTTGGGGGACATGTCTAATCTGAATTTCCTTCAAGTAAGATTTGAACTTTTCCCACATTTCACAGGTATTTAAATTAGAGAATTATACTTCCCATCTTATGGCACTTAAAGCCGCTCTCATGCAGTCAAAGTCTGCTCTGTTGAAATTTGGAACCTTTACCAAACTCTCCTTAATAATTTCCCCTACGTGTGCCTTGAATCTAATTATGTTATGGTCACTTCTTCCCAGAGCTTCTGCTACAGTCAAGTCTTGAACGAAGTCACTTAAATTCGAGAATACAAGGTCGAAGTATGAGCCATGCCTGGTAGGTTAAGATACAAACTGGTGTAAGAACAGGTCCTCTTCAAGCATTTCTTAAGCATTTTGCATGAGTCCATTTTGCATGATGCATTTTGCAGCATTTTCCAACACCAACATTTTCGTATCCTTTTAGATTAAAGTCACCAAGAATAAGGCACTTCCTCCGAAAGTTTCTACTGATTTCCTGACAAATCACCTTATCAAGCTCCAGTTGCTGATAATGTGGCAGGGTTCCTGATCGGTAGAAAGCTCCTATCCTATCCTATCCTATCGTGTGTTGCTATTGCCTTTTCCCACAGCGACATCAAGCCAAATGGACTCCACAGACACATTTTTATTAGAGCAAGTTGACTTCGAACGAGGCCGGGTCTAAAATGCCCACTTTTTCTGCCCGATGGACGATCTCAGTAATTACGAAGTGGATGTCGATGAAAGGTGCAGTAATAGTTGCCTTTTAATTGATGCGGTGGTATTGGCCTACAACCGTAATTAATAGTTTCCGTTAAATGTCTTTAAATGGCCCCCAAGTGGCGGTACAACGTTGTATTTACGACAATAGAAAGTGCCCGATGGTCGATCTCAGTAACTACTGCACCAATTTTCGTGAAAATAACTCTAAGATAAACTTCGACATCGATTTTGGGGGGTTTGAGTCCTTTCCGAAAAAGTGGGCATTTTAGACCCTTCCTTCGAACGACGTGTTTCGGTCCGCTCGACCCATCAGAAAAGGAAAATTAAAGAAATCTGAATAACACAAAATGTTGAAATTTCAACTTTGTTGGGGTGGCCCCAAAAAATATGGCATTGGAGATTTTACTGTCCTTTTCTGATTCCAAATCTTTTTCTTCAAATTTCCCATAAAATGAACTTCCCAGAGCCAAAAACATGATGCAAGTCATGAAAACCTATGCCCTCTAGTGGCATCACTCTTGGTTTTTTGGTGTGGTGGGGGTGAGGTGGGGTGGAGAGGGGGGGGGGGGTCGGACCCTACACATCAAGCGCTTTCCGATGACACCTCTTTCGTTTTCATGCGACGCTTAGTTTGGATATTATGTGGGGGTTCCTATCAACCCCCCGAGACTCCGTGTGAGGATCTGACCGGAGAGACGGGTTAAAAGGTGGCCCCCAATCCCCTCCGAAGGGCGCGTCTGGTTTAAAAGTCCGTTGATCGGGGTGCGATGGGTAGGGGAAGGGTGAACTCCGGTCGAGAAAAGGCCTTCCCAATAGGCCGCCTTTTCTCGACCGGAAGTGTGCATCTTCTAGGGAGCACGCATGCTCTCAGCGCCCCCTGCATCCTCACCTGGGGATGGAGAGCACTCGAGTGTTCTCTTGCATTTAATGAGAAAAAAAACTTCCGATGAGAAATTCAAGGTGTACTCGAGCATTCTCGATGAGCTGCATCTACATGCATGCCACTTCCCCTTCCCACTAATCCACCCCTTGCTATTCGCTCTCATGAATAACGAATTACAGGCTTTAATTATTCGTCAGAGAATGAACGGTTATTTTGTATGGCACAGTATTTTATTTACTCTTTCCTCTGCATGTCTGATGTGCTTCCAATTTAACTACCATATTGAACACACTTCCGAGCTTTGGCAATCAGCTGCTTGGTGTTCGCGCGTGTTAAGTATGTGTTGTGGTTGAGGCGCTGAAGAGATATGTGAACTATGTTGGTCAATACAAGTCGGTGGGAGTCATTAAGTGGATAGGTATGAACCATTTGATCGTCACTTTGACGTACACTCAATGTTCATTCGTGTAGAATGCTGCAAGCGTTGCTCTCATGTCCCTATCGGAAGCTGCGTCAGTTATGTCTATGCACTTCTTTGTACTGCTGAACAGAATGTGAATACGATGTGTATCGTTTAAATACGTGTCAACGTAGGTGGGTGCTATCATTACATGTTTAATCTGGTGTTGCATGATACGGTCGTGCTATGTATAGTGTGCAGTATTTTGATTTATATCAATATAGTTCGGTGTGGGAAAAGTGGTTCGCTGACCCGGAGTCAGACAATACAAAAATTGTATTGGAGCCCTCCAAGAAAAGGAAGATGTTCCTGCCCATGGAGTTGGAGAATAAAATGATTTCCTGGGACCCCATCCCCATCCCCTCCCCCCAAAAAAAAATACAAAGCTACTGGTGTCAGAGCCTCCCCAAAAAGATGATGGATAAGAAGCATACAACCTGGAAAATATAAATCTGGTGGAACAACCAGTGTGAAGAATATATACTGAATGTAGTGTGTATTTAGTTTACATTAATTCACATCGCCAAAGTGATGTAAATATTGCCAGGTCCCTATTTCCAGTGCTGTCCTGACCAAACTTATGGAATTAATGGTACCATGCATACTGACCAATCATGTATCAGATGGTGCAATTCCAGGGCTCCATTTTTTAGTTTCCCAAATGATCAGTGTGGAGGTATATATATCCTTGCAGGCCTCAGTGGAGCCCTGGCATGCGGTATTCATCCCACCAGTTAATGAAAACAAAACATGACTGAGGCCTTCAAACTGTCTGTTGGCACTGTGCTTCAACTTACTTTTTAAGGCTGATCATAGCATAGGCTGCCTGGTTGTTTAAATTTGTATTACATTATTACAGTATTTACACAATTTAAAGACTGCTGCTTGACCTCACTTCCTGTCAACTTTAATAGGATTTCATGTGTCAATATGGTGTTACCTTTTTCTTCAGTTGTGGGAATGAATGCACTGAAGATATATGTTCATACTCATGAAATTACATTGTCTTTATCCTAGATCAAAACATGAATTGGGTGCGACTGTCCCAATCATTTGTTCATTCTCCTACTCTTGTACAGATATTGTCCTTGCCTAACTGTGACATATCTAAGTGTTGTGAAATGATGAAATGAGAAATTTTCATAACTATTTTGAATGATGTCTAATTGTGACCATAAATTGCACAGAGAATGTTTAAGCTCTGTACATGCACAGTTGCTACATTTGCTGACAGTGTAGGATTTACATATTTTTTTCTTGGTAGTGGAGTACAAAATTTTTAGCTGGAGTACGAATTTTTTAGTTGGATTCCAAAAAATAGCTATGCACTTGGTGACAATTAGCCTTGTTTTAGTGGGAACGAAAACCAATGTTAGCATTTTTGCATGCACAAACATCTTGGAAAACTAAGCAATGTCAAAAACTTTGCTGAAAGAAAAAAAATGAGTTGTCAATAACCAGATAGTATTGCTTTAATGGAATTCAAAATAAATGTTAGCATTTCATGCTGCATGTACCATACAAATATATATGTACATATAGGTAACTGCTAAGTCAGCAATATGTTAGCAAGCTAAGTCATGGATAGGTGCAATTGTGCCAAGGAATGCAACCTAGTGGGAAATGCCCTCAGTAGACAAAGTACTAAAAAAATATACCAATGATATCTGCAAAGTGTATAGATATTGCCTCAATGTAGGTGGGTGATGTATTCCCAAAGTTCACAAACAAATATTTATGATACATAGGCATGATGTAATGTGAATACACCAATAACATTTCTCCCGGCAGAGCTCAGGATGAATCGCACTCACTCATCTTGGGCGGACCACACCACAGGGATCATCCTTCAAGAAACACTTTTCCAAAGGCCTAGTCCCACAATTAATGAGCCGAGTTCACCTGCGATTAATTTGAATTATTGCTAACTTCCGTTGTTGTCCAAAATCTCAAGCACCCCAAAATGCATTTCATGACCCGGTCAACCTTTGAGCTATTCCGAGTTTGTGCGTATGATTTGCCACCAACACATAATACACAGCTCTGCCTCAGACCCCAAAATTGGCTGTGGTTAAATTATTAGTGAAGGACGAGGTTATAAGCCAACTTCATGAGCAATGGTAGAGAAAATGGTAACAAAAGTATACTTAATTCGATGCGAAGTTCACAAACTCACACCCGACAACCAAGACCGGCTCACAACGCACACCATTGTGAGCCGGCCTTGTGCACACCTGGCATAGCAAAAACCACGTGATGTGGATATGGATGGACTATTGTTTTGGAATACATGATGGTAACCATCATGCATTAAATTAGCGAAGGATGAGGTTATAAACAAACTTCAGGCGCAATGGTAGAGAAAATAATAACAAAAGCATACTTAATCCATGTTGACCAAGTCAATAAATATGGGTTTCGGAATATAGAATGGTTTAATGAAAATTATACTAAAACAGTCCGGCTAAAATAGTTTTATTCTCATCACCAAGAAGGATATTTTGCATGAAAAAGCTGAGGGAAGGAATTCAAACCCATTCTTATTCTCATTATAAGTTCCTTCATGTACTTGTTTAGTTCATGTCTGGAATGTTTAGTTGAAGCAAGGATCGAGTTAGGAGTATCTAGAGCTGCCAGACGGGAGTATCTTTAAAGCCTCCCACGGTCGGTTTTATTTTTCTTCTTAGATAGAGCTGGTCGGATTCGCTAACTCAGCCCGAGAAGTACAACTCCTCATGGGGCGGGGAACAGGGAATGGGTCGGAGTAAATTTCGGAACATGTATTACGGACCCTTCACTGACACCGATGAACCCAAAATGTGGTTATATCTCAAGGCGCATGTTTATCTTCGCACACATTTACAAAAAAATATGCGACAGTCATGCAAAAGTGCACAACTGACATTGGTTTCTTGGTGTTTCGGCCTCGGAGAACTTGCTTGCTCCGGGGCGGATTTTAGGAAATTTGAAGTGATTTTCTTGCATTGAACGGGCTCATTGTGTCTAAAAAAGTTGTCCCTTTAACAAAACTACCTTCGATTGCGCATTTAAAGCATTTACTGGCGAAACCAGGCTTCAACTTTATACTCCGATTACACCAAGTACCCCTGGTTTTTCCAACTAGAGATTTCTGGTGCTTCTTGGCGAGTACTCCAGCGCAAGGCTATGGAACACCTCTAGGCACCAGCGCAAGTTTCCCAAGAGTATTATGGAATAGATATTCATTAATCTAAGTATGTTATATATCAAATAAAATATTGATAAATATTGAACCAATATTGAATAAATATTGAATTAATTATTGACTTTATTGACACTAATATATCGTTTTTCACATATAAAGCGCCGACGTTGTGCGTAGCCGGTTTTAGTAAGGTTCTTTACGAATTTTAGCGCAACACCGACGGCTCATGCTCCGTCGTATGTTTTATACTGCCTTTCAAGGATGTGTAGTGACGTTGGATGGTCGGGGCGCTGGGGTCGCGGAAACTGCTAGTTGTTGTCAGGTATGGACTTTTAGTGGTAGCACTCTACCAAGCAATGTTGTTCTTCGTTTTCCCTTCTGGAGTACAAAATATTTCATTTAGTCTAGTCACAATCCTGGAGTACAAAATGTATTGGTATGCATGACACCAACAAACTCCAGTTTTTCCAACACTGTTTGCTGAAGTGATAAAACAACTATTCAGATGCTTTTCTCTGGATGGGTTACTGTAGTTTTGTCAATTGAGGTGAAATTCATACCAAAGTAACCCAAGGTTTTTTTTCATTTTTTTTAGCATTAACATGGCTCCCAAAAATAGGTCTTCTGCCATGAATGAAGTTTGCTAGCTGATGCTATTTCACACATTTCAATTCGAAATTGAATGCTCTATTTCATGAAATTAGCAGAATTACTGAAAATGGTCTGAGATGTTCAGAATTATGTTCTCCAGTAGTCTCCTATTGGAATGTGGCTGTAGAATGGTCCGATAGGCGAGCATTTGACGTCATTGTATATATTTTGAGTTCCCACTATGGAGGCAAGATATGCCAGCCATACAAGAGGTTTCGTAATGGGGTTTTTATGGTGTTACTCCAGTATTTCCCAGAATTATCAAGAAGAATCATGGTATTTCCCAATCTTTCCTTCTAAAGTGTCATTTCAACAGAATTCTGAAGACATACGAAAACCTAATCTCTCATATCTTTGTTATTCAGAATGAGACGAGATTGGTGCAAGCCGAATGATGATTCATCTGTGATTACAGTGCTTGTGCTGGGTGGCTGTCCCACCAGTGTGAAAATATCCTGGAGAGTAATAGACTGAGATAATACCTGGTTCAGAAATTTACATTATTTTGTTCCCTATTGCTTTTATGCTATGTTGATGCTTTTGTTTCATTCAGATTTGGGGGCATCGTGCACACTAATCATTGACCTGAGTAACCCCCATGAGTTTGCCCTTGATCAGGGCCCAAACTGAGCCAGGACATAGTTTGTAACTGTGTGATCCATACCTATCTGATATAACCAAGGGCTTCCCTACGAATTTGTGGGATTTTGCAGCAACATTTCCTTCATGTTGTTTCCTTGCACCTGCAATATCAGTTTTTCCAGGCAAAATAAAGGTATAGAAATAGCCAGAGTTGAGTGTATTTATTCAAAGCATATTTGTGGATTCATACACACATGCATAACATGCAATAGGTTTGACACATGCAAAATGCAATCCAAATGACCACCACAAACAAATTCTGATATAACATGATATGCTTCCTGGGCAATTGACTGCAATCTGCATTTCATGCCTTATGGCCTGCTATGCCATGCTCTTCTGTTCTGTTGTCCAGGCTTCTAATTTGTATGATGGACTGGAAACTGCGACTGCATTGTTGGAGCTGAACTGAGATCCTGGAAACAAAATGTCATCCATTATTGGCATGTTTCATTCAGATAATAAAAAAGTTCAACATTTGCAGTTACAATCCTGGAGAATAAATTGTCCTTAGGTCTCCATACTCCAGGAGAAGCCCAAAAGTCCCACCCTGATATAGTTTGTATATTTGTGCTTTATGGTGTTTGGCAACATGGCATAAAAAGAGATGCTTAAGAAATGAAATGAAAATCCAACATAACCTAATGTAACCTGGCCTAACCTCCATTTGAATAACCAAAAAAATGATCAATAAAAGTTTTAAGCAATTGATTTCCTCAAAATTATCAGTGCTTTCCGCGATAACTAATTTTCGGACCTGCGATAACGATAAAACGATAAGAAAGGTTTGCGATAACGATAAACGATAAACGATAAAAAAATTCACAAAATTAACAGCGATAGCGATAAAACGATAAAGCGATAGCGATAAAATTATATTTTCGACGCAACCACTTTCGATAAACCCTCGTACGTCATGCGTAACGTCGTCTGTTTTGCGGCGCGAGGAATATGCTTTTGACAAACCCTCGTATGTCCATCGTCCCTACCAGTTCTTAAAGGTTTTATGTAAATAAGCCTCAATCAATAACTACAAAATCTTATTTCAAATTCTTTATACTGAGTAAACAATTTTATTTTCAAACGATAATGAAATAATAAAATTATCTCAATTATGATTAACTTTGAAGATAGGCTAATATTAACTTGAAGATATGCATAGTTGCCAGATATGCGGGAGTGTAGAATAATGCCAGTTCTTAAAGGTTTTCTTGAAAATAAGCCTCAATCAATAACTACATGTTTTTCAAGTTCTTTACACTGAGTACAGAATGCTATTTTCAAATGATAATGAAATAATCCAATTATCTCAATGATGATTAACTTTGAAAATAGGCTTATTTTAACCTGAAGATTTGGATAGTTGCCAGATATGCGGGAGTGGACCCCCCTGTGACTGACCTCTGCCCGGCCCGCCGCGCAAATTTATACCACCCGTCGGCCGTCTGACAGATCTGTACACTTAGCAGATGGCAACAGGTTGCGCACACATACTGTCGCGCGGCATACACTGTCGATCATCTTCCATTTTTCCATCATCCCGTTTTACATTTTATCGTTTATCGTTCATAATTTTTGGAACTTGCGATAAGTGGATGAGCGATAAACGATAACGATAACCGATTTACTTAACAGCGATAATTATCGTTTATCGTTTATCGCTCATCCTATCGCATGCGGAAACCACTGAAAATTATGTAATGGAAAAACCTAACCCAACCTAATCTAGCATCAGCTGCCTTTAGTTAGTTATTTGGGTTTTAGGGTGCCTTGACTACTGAGGTCATTTTACAACCCATCAGATGCCTTTGAAGAAAATACCACTTTCATCTTGCAATTTTCTTTTAATACATTTTCCCAAAAAAATTGACAAATTTTCCAACTTTTAAAACCTAAGATAACTTATCCTAACCGAATGTATGTGTCTGTTTTATGGATGTAAATGTGTAAAAACTTGTCTTGTTACAACATTAAAACAATACCAATGTGAGTAGGTAGGTAGATAGGTATGTACCTGCCTACCTACATACCTAGGTGCCTACCTTCATACTTACTTGATTGACATCAATGCTGATGCCAATCCCACAATTCACAGGCATAGATGATGTAGGTAATCCATTTTAGCATCATGTTGGTTTTTTTCACTTCACTCATAACAGTGATGAAGTGTTAAGACTTCATGAGAGCCACATTGGTCCATCTGGGTTAAACCTGTAAACAGAGTGGGAAACTTACTTCCTGGGTTGGGAATCAGAGTGCATACAGACTTCTTCTGGGGTGCAATTTCATGGACATATTATTTTGTATGCATGTAATCTGTTTAATAATAGCCAATGGTTGGTTGGCTATTTTAGTTTTAGGGTGCATCAACCAGGTTTGGTCATTTAGTGCCCATGGTAACCAATTTGTAAAAGCCTATGTAGTCAGTACCTATGTGATGTGCATAAGTAATATGCATTGTCGTTTTTGGTCCAAACAAATGGCAAAACATAGGAACAAGGAAGTGAACAATGGATGGCGCCATCCAGCAGAGAATCAAGATAATCAGCACTGCTTTGTCTCATGACTAACAGGAGCAATGCTCTTTCCTTTCACTGTTAGTTTCAGTACAAGGCTAGCCATATGGAAAAAAAAATTATCTAGACTTCACCCTTAGCTCAGAATTCATACTTACCTATGCAGCCAATTCCTTATGCAATACAAACCCACCTCCACTAGTGTACATGCTATAGTCGGAGGTTGGATATAATGTTCTTAGTGGAGTCCCCCAGGGCTCAGTACTGGGGCCACTACTGTTCATTATATTTGTAAATAACATTGAAAGTGGCCTAAGCAGTAAGGTTTTGAAATTTGCACATGATTTGAATGTCTTTAGGGCAATAACAGGTCAAAATGAGCATATCTCGCTGCAAAAAGACTTATACTAACTTGTGAAGTGGTCCGAAGAATGGCAAATGATTTTTAGTTTTGATAAATGCAAAATCATGCATGTAGGTAAGCAACATATGAAGGCTCCATACTAGTTGGGTGGCAAAGTGCTATCAGTGACTCAACAGGAGAAGGATTTAGGTGTTGACTCAATAGGAGAAGGATTTAGTTGTTGACTTAACAGGAGAAGGATTTAGAGAGAGAGTTCAAAAGGGGGCTACAAAAATGGTTAATGGTATAAGCAACCTGGCATATGAGGAAGGATTGAAGAAATTGAATATGTTTTCACTTAGATATAGAAGGCTGAGAGGAGATCTCATCGAGGTCTTTAAATTTGTCTATGGTCTGGAGAGGGGATACCTTGGGGAAATGTTTGAATTTAACAAATGATGCAATTAGAGGTCATAAATTAAAAATGAAAGTTATCCACAGCAGAATGAGGTTAAGACAGTCTTTCTTCACCAACAGGGTAGTAGAACACTGGAACCAGCTGCCAGAAACCATTGTCAGTAGCAGCACATTGAACATCTTTAGAAACAGCATAGACAATCATTATAAGAATAGAAGGCTTGCTTTTAAATATTTCATGGAGGCTGATCAACATATTTGGTGGGCAACTGGTTGAGTGTACAAATAAGGGCCCTTGTGACTCATAGTTGCACTAATCCTTTATATCTATGTCTTTATAATAGCTGTGTGCAATGCAAAAGTTCAGTCAAGATCTTGTGTTTGTGACATGACACTGTTAACAATGTGTCCAAAGTTGCTAATGCTTATGACATCATAAACAAAATGCCTTACATCACTTTGTTTATAGACAGATTTCAGAACAGAAAATACTAATGCAGCCAATTATCAATGGTGGCCTCCAGGACTTCAAGGGATAGTGGGTGCACCAATGTAGGTATTTGGAGATGTGGCTCAAGAGTCTGAGTAACCAAAAAAACATTGTACTCAGTGCACAGACTCCATCTTGCAAGCACTGTTGATAAGTTGTCTGCATTTCCAGTTATTGAGATTGAGAGAAATGTGTAAATATGTGGTCTGGCTGCTGACTGCTATGAAAAGTGGTTAGTTTGAATGGTAACTGTAAGTGGAATAACCATGATTTTTGTTTGTGTCATTCTGTGTCTTTTTATTGACATCTTTGCTCCCACATTTGTGTCTGAGTGCATGTGAAGCCCATTCTATCGAGTGTGAACCTGGAGTGTAAATATGTTTTCAAAGATAAAATATATGAATAAGTGTCTTAATTCTCACCCTGCCTGTAAAGGGAAGATACTGTAAGCTTGGGCAAAAAAAAAAGATGCTCAACACCCCAACCAATGCCATGTAAAAGCCACATCAAAACTATAAAGAAAATTCCACCAACAATGCCTATCTGTATGTGTACAAGTGTGTTCCTTGTGTGTGAATGCTTAAGCATGACCAGTAACAAACATTTTGCTGCATTCTTTAGTGGTGGTAGTGCTAGTGAGCTTTATGTCTATTATGATCTGAACAAAAGTACAATGATGGTTTTGCGATCTTTTATACTGAGGATAAGCTGCATGACCCATGCAGTCAAAGTGCTGTTAAACTCCAATTGTGAGGCAGTAGCCAACCATGCTGTTCATCCCATGCTTTAGTTTAATGGTTTTCCTGCATAAGGGTATCAACCACTAAGTCTTCAGGGCAATGCATAGCCAATTAGCAAAGCAATCATGCTATATTATATTTTATTTTTACAATCAGTTTATTTTTGTATTACCAGACTGATTAAGCAAAGTTGTGTTAGTGGCATCACATAACATGAGACATATGATCAATGATGAATTAATTGTGAAATAAGTTGGAATGCACCACCTTCTGAACACATGAACATCCCTCCCAACAATACATCAACATCATGCTTTGTGATGAGGCTTTATAAAGCCTTCATATCCAATGCATCACAACATTGTGCTTATTGTCACAACACAACATATCATGCTTATTATCATCATTGCAGATTGTGATGCATGGACATCTCTTAGCACAATTTCAGGTTTGATGATTGATTGCCTATGATGTGATATGTTATGCAATATCAGTTGATGAGGATATGCATTTTGAATTGTTACTGATAAAATAGTTTTCACCAAATTTGGCATCTAAAAAAAACTAACATGTGAGTATGTTGTTGGATCAAGATTGTGATGGAAGAACTTATAAGTTGCTACTGTGGCAAATTTTGCCATCCTACTTTACTTTCTTCAACTTCTCACACCTAACAAAAAAAAAACATTATTTTCACCCTGGATATGATGCATGTCAGGTACTGTGAGGTTGCAACTTGTGGTTGATGCTAAAAAGTTGGCCGCAAGTATCGGTTCTTGTTCATTGGTTGAGTTGAGAAAAGTGTAACCGCTGGTATCGTCCTGTGCTCATTGTTACCAAGTTATGCTGACTCCTGAAGGTGCTCTGTATTTTCAGGTATATTGATGGGAAGCACAAAGTAGAAATGTATAATGTGCTGATGTTGTTGATGTTACCATACCTCCACAGTGGGGTCAGAGCCAGGCTGCTATGGGTCAGTGTTTGATACGTGTGATGTGATGATGTGGCTGATGTTGTGTGATGTCTGAATAGGGGGTGATGACAGACTGCAATCAGTGCTTGGTATGTATGATGTGGCTGATGTTACCTGACCTCCACAGAGGAAGCTGTGCTGGGCTGTGATGGGTCAGTGCTTGGTGTGTGTGTGTGTGTGTGTGATGTGCTGATGTTGGCTTACATTACCTGATCTCCATACAGGGGACAGTGATGGGCTATGATGGTCAGTGCTTGGTATGTATGATGTGGGTGAAGTTACCCGACCTCCACAGAGGGGTGGGCTGCAGTGGGTCAGTGCTTGGTATGTGTGATACACTGATGTGGTTGACATTACCGACCTCCACAAAAGGGGTGGTGCTGGGCTGTAATGAGTCAGTGTTTGGTGTGTGTGTATGTGTGATGTGGCTGACATTCCCCAACCTCCGCAGAGGAGGCGGTGCTGGGTTGTGATGGGTCAGTGCTTGATGTGGGTGATGTGCTGATGTGACTGATGTTACCCGACCTCCAAAAATCGTGTGGTGCTGGGCTGTGATGTGTCAGTACTTGATATGTATGATGTGGCTGACGTTACCCGACCTCCACAGAGGGGCGGTGCTGGGCTGCCATGGGCCAGTGCTTCTCCTGTCGGCAGAGGCAGCCATATGATGCACCACCCATGAAGCACAAATACGACGTGGTGCCGGCTATAGGTAATGCTGGCGAGTATGCTGTGTTTGTATCGAACTGTCTCAAGGCTGCATGGGGGATTTGACGTCATAGAGTCGGTATGCAAATTGTGTTAAAAACAAGGGAGAAAAATGACCTTTCAAGATGAAATGAATGGAATGGTCTTTATTTCAATATTTAGGTATTGAAGTCTGAAACTCCCATTTTATTTTTGCTACCTTTATTTTACTATTATTCGCTTTCTGTTGGAATTGTATTGCAGTGACTCTGGAATTGTTGTTCCTCAATATAACACCTTAAACTGGCCTGCTGCATGATGGATGAAGTCGATGCGCCCCTAAACTCCAAAACTGGACTATCATCTGCCTACCAATCCCTCGTCTTCATTCTTGGATTTTTTTTCGACGACCTTGGGAACGTCTATTTATATGCTATAGCCGTGTTGTGGTCTGCCATTAGCCTGCTGTCACGACGGAATTGAATATATACCATGAAGAAATGGATCAGAATCAGTGTATATCTGGACGCGAAATATCCTTTAAGTCGACTCGCTGTACAGCCCCAATAACCAGCTAACTAAAAAAGGTTCTCGCTCGTAGGCTTTCTCCGTGAAATATTGCTAACTGATTGGTATTTGGGCGACCTTTCGGACCAAGCGAAAACGAGCGGTGACCCTTGATGACCTTTGCGTGGTGCGTCATAATGGACCCATTCGTCATAAATATCTTCACAATCATGCCTACTATATTTCTTATGCTTCTTTCAATACCTGACGTATATCAACTGCCGATGTCTGCACCAAGCGCGTCGGAATGTCAGTAGCATTTAGCTACTGACATTCGGCTACTAGCTTCAGTATTCATCGGCCAGCGTTTAGCCAATGCCTCTTCGTTGGGTGTGCCGCGGCGGAGCGTCAAATTGGTCGCGAAAAATAAGGTTGCTATATTAGGATAATTGTATTCGTACACTGGAGCTTGGATGCCACGTTTCCATACAAGTTTGTGAGATGTCTAGTGCATTTGATAGACATTCTGACATGAAGTTATGTTCAGACCTCATTAAGATCCATAAAAAATAATGCCAGTTTGTCAGTCGATGGATGGCTGGTGTCTTCTTTTGTTCACCTAGGTTAAGCACCGCTGAACGAGATGGCTTATCGACGTTATGTCTTCATTTGGTATCTGTCCCCCACGGGTGGTTGCCAAAAATGTCCTGCACGTGCGTATTTGCCTGATGACACCAACATGCCAGCAACGTCTTAATGGGTGCTACATGACCAATGTGGTCGATGCGCCCTAAAGCCCTAATAACTAACTGGCAAGGCAACGTCTTAATGTAAAACCAGAATGCATGGATTTCAGCAGCTCAGTTTAATCCCCTTTAATCTGATTGTTTCTGTGTAATTTCTGGTTTTGGCGTGGTAGCTCTGGTGCGTTTCCCACATAGTGTAGTCGTCACTTTGGAATCGAGCTATGCTGGCGGTCGGGCACGTAAGATCCTATTCAGTTGGGGGTGGGGGTAGGGCTCCAGCACACCTAAGTTGCAGCTCAGTCCCCCCCCCTCCCAAAATTGGCAGCCCCCACACTTTGGAAGTCAGGCTGATTATAATTCAGGCAGTGCCAACGCCAAATGAGCTAATTTCAGTCAAAATTCAGAATGCAATGTTTGAACAATGGCAAAAAAATTCACACAGATAAATGCCTCTCATTCGTCAAGCACACATAGATATTGGCATCTATGCAATCACGATTTCATGGAATGCGAGTCAGAGAAATGAGATTGCTGAACACCTTGAACGTATTTAAGAACTGGGTTCTAAACATCATTTAAAGCATGTTTTTGATGTGCAACATGGTATATTATTGGTGGTGACTGACTTCTTTGATAAAATGAAATAGAACAAGCAATCCTATTTTAGTTTGCTTTTCAATTCGATAATCACTGCTCATTTAGCACCGATCTCATTGTAGAGTTTGATGTGATGGATACATGTTGTTTCCTTTCGTACTGTGCTTAATCAGCTTCCATCGATGGAAATTCGAAGTAACATATATAAATGTCATACAAATAATAATGATATTTGACAAAATCTTCAGCAAAAAGGCGAAGAAGTCGTTTCGGCACTGCGTAGGATCTCTATATTCGGAAGTAGTTCTTCGATTAACAGTTTTCAGTTTTTGTGCTTCCTGATGGGTTGGGCTCGTTGAAATCTGAGAAAAAGGAAAATCAGTTTTATGAAGTTAAGGCTTTTTCAAGGTTACAAAATAAAGTCGGGGAACAAAATGAAGGGGAGAAATTGATATTTGGGGACACCCTGGGTTGATTGACATTGAGCTGAGCCCCCACTCACAATCAATGGCGAATCTACTTCCATGGTGCAGTTCGTTGGCATCGGTTGTCGTTCGTTGGGAAGAGCGTCGTCCAGCGTCAGTCCAGGTATCCGGGCGTCGGTAGCTCAGTGGTTAAGCTGAGCGTCTGGAATGCCGGTGGTACCGGGTTCGATTCGCTACTGACCCTTCCCGCCAGGGTGAGAGGCAGGCGACGCCACATGGCCTCTGCTGCTGAGTGCGTCGTAAAGCCACCAATCCATTCCAGTCCAGTCCAGACGTCCGACTTGGACGAATGCTCCTATTGAAGCAGAGCTGGATGTATTATTTGTAATGCTGGATGTGGAAAGGGGAATTATTTGCTAACCTAACACCGAGGAGGTGTATTCTTCAAGTATGTTACATTAGAACCTCAATTTGCCCCTTCGAATGAATCTTGTGCATTTGTTGCAGTTGCATTTGGTGACCATTGCTAAACAGCACCATTCAGCTTCCAACTGAGCAAAATGATAATAATGTTCTGGATGCGTCAATCGTGAAAATGCGACAAAAATTCCAACACTACTCAAGCAAATGTATGCATCGAAAAGCGCACTTGCCTGCGTTTTAGATCCGGAAAGCAGCCCAAGTACCAGCGATTCATGACCAATTCCGGTTTCTCACGGTGCTCTTCTCTAATTGCGCGGACTGATGCATGTACTACCTTCTAACCTGATCACTTTTCTGAAGGCGTTATGTTGATCATATTCGTGAGTTAGCAAAAATAAGATGCACACTTGTGTGTAGGTAATTTTTAATGTGACGTGAAAGCCATGCTGACCCACGTTTGCAATGAAACTGGCTTAAAAATTGAGGAATAGAAGATTGGGGGAGATGGACGAAATTGTCCCGTTTTGTCAGCGAGTCCAGCTCGACAGCTTTCGTCGTCCCTGATTTCTGGTTTTCCTGCCCAACTTACGTGTGTTGCTTAGCTCGTCGCCTTCTCATACGGTTTCCGTCGGTATCTTGGCTTTAATGTCGCCGCTGTATTTCTTGGCTGTACCGTTCGATGCAGTTGCGCGCCTGACTGATGTCACTGGCCGGCAGCGGAGACGCGTCCCGCCTCGTGTGTGACGACGGTAGCCGCCGAGTCGCCGCTGCTGGCTGCGTCGTCACCGCTGCCGGCGAAGCCAACGTCGGCGGCGGCCGGAGCCGATGCCGCCGCCGTCCGCTCGGACAAGTGGAGTTTCCCGCGCGTGACGGCGCGCCGGCCGGCCGAGGCGCGCCGCTCCGGCTCGCGTGACGTGTCGGACGCGCGCCTGGTGGCGCTGTTCGAACACTACCGCGACCCGGGCGAGGACGCCATCCTGGCCGACGGCGTGGAGCGGCTCTGCGCCGACCTGGACCTGCGGCCCGACGAGTTCCGCGTGCTCGTGCTGGCCTGGCGACTGGGCGCCGAGACTATGTGCCGCTTCAGCCGCGCCGAGTTCGTCGGCGGCTGCCGCGGCCTGCGCGTGGACAGTGTGTGCGCGCTGCAGACCCGACTGCCGGCGTTGGTGGCGGAGGTGGGCAGCGACGCGGCCCGCTTCAAGGAGCTCTACCAGTGGACGTTCAAATTTGGCCTGGACGCCGAGGTGGGGCAGCGCATTCTGCCGGCGCCGATGGCGGTCAGCCTGTGGCGGCTGGTGTTCTCGCAGCGCGAGCCGCCGCTGCTCGAACCGTGGCTCTGCTACCTGGAGAAGCACGCGCAGATCCGCGGCATCCCGGCCGACACGTGGTGCATGTTTCTCAGCCTGGTCGAGGCGGTCAGCCCCGACCTGACCGACTACGACGACACCGAGGCGTGGCCGGCGCTCTTCGACGACTTCGTCGAGTACCAGACGGACCAGGCCAACCAGAACGTGAGCGAGCGCGACCGGCCGGGCGAGTGACGTGTGTGCGCGAGCGCCCAGCGGAACACTGCCCAACCCTGTTGCGGCCGCCTTGTCGCGTGCGGACGTGTCTGCGCGCCTGCCGGTGGAGCGCCGTCGGGTGCGTGTCGGTGTGTTGGCTGGCCACGCCCGCACCCGGGTACCGCCGCCGCCGATCGGCGCGAGTCGCCGCGGTGGGCACCATGGCTTTAACGACCGTCGCGGTCGACCACACAAGATGAGCTTCTGTTGCAGCCGCCAGGCGGCAGCTCGGTCGCCGGGTCTGGCGGGCCCGGCTGGCGCGGCCGGTGTTGTGGCTGACAGGTCATGCCGACACTCGGTGATATTGGGTCATGTGTGATGCCTCGCTCAGGTAATTGAGGGAGGCGCTGTGTGTACGGGTGCGCGTGTTGCTGGATGTGTGCTATGTGCTCACCCTGAAATGTATGTGTGCACTGAAACTGCCAGCTCCTAATAACACCCCTCACTGCTGTTTTCCTCTAACGGCGCGCATCCGATCTGTTTTATGGTGATTTTATGAGCCATCTTTCATGTTGACTGACGCGATCAGATCGAAATGCGGTCGGCTTCGACAAGAGTTTTCGTTCGAAAGCGATGATCTCGTCTGGCTTTGCCTTTGGTTGTTTCTGTGTTTTGTTTTCACTGTTTGTTTTTGTGATTATGAGAAGGCTAGCATTCAGCCCTTGTTGCAAAAGTAGGGTTACACGAATACAGTTTCCCAATTTTTGTATGATGGATTCCGATGTCAGGGTTGTGCTACTGCTTCCAGACTTGTTCCCCTACCACGGTGGCGTAGTCGGCTAATGCGTCTGTTACGAGTATGAGACGCCCTCTGTTAGTTTGACCCTCGAGCCGATGGCATATCAGCCCCTACCTAGGAGATGGCAGTAACCAGGGATTGTTCGCCGTTCGCCGTGTCACGGGCGTAACGCCGACCGACCGACGCCCGTCCCGCCGGGTTCACGGGCATGACCTGCCGTCCGTCGGCACTCGCCGATGTCACCAACTCCCTCGTGTCACACGAGCACCCCTCTGTTGTCCGGCCCCGAGAAATCTGGAAAGCCTCGCCGTTCGTGCAATGTGTTCGGCGGGGGATCCGATAGCAAGCGCATGCACATGACTGGCTGCAGGTAAATGAAGACTAGAATTTGCTTCGTTCTTTTGCAAACGAGAAATGGGTGTGTGTAATCAAAACCGGTAATATTAAAAGTTAACCGCTGAAAATCCTGCTTATAGAACGTCCTTACGTGGGGAGATATCTGGTGAGCGGTTGGTGCTAGATGGGCACGTAGCCGATACGCCCTTAAAGCTAAGCAATCGGTATCTGGTACCTTGGGGAAAGTGAGTGACAAGAATTCCTCCCACACATGCTTAACAAAAAAAATTGGGGCTGCGTCGCCGGATGTGCGAATGTGCACCAACCAGCCACCAACGGCTGTGGGCGCGCAAGCGGCTGAATCGTTACGGCCGTCGACCTGCCTTCACCTTGGTTATCCGCCTCCCCTTTCAGCTGTGGCGCGGTGTGGGTAGCTGACCGCCACCGTTTTAGCGGGAGCTGGCGGGCGGCGCGTGCGGGAATAGGCCCTTGCTCGTCCCACGGCCGGCGTCCTCAGAGTGGGTGCGGCTAGTGGCGCCGTTGGATGACCCTGAACCCGGAGCGGCGCGGCCTTTGAGGCGCTGTCGAGCGAGTAAGCACCGCCGGCTACAGAGCAATAGCCGTAACGTGATACCGCACCCGGCCCCGGAATCTGCCGGGCGGCGGCAGCGGGTGGTACTGGCGTCGGCAACGGCACAGTCCCGGCGTCGGCAACGGTAGTCCCGGGGTCGGGGGCGGCACAGTCCCGGGGTTGACAACGGTAGTCCCGGGTTCGGGGGCGGCACAGTCCCGGCGTCGGCAACGGTAGTCCCGGGGTCGGCGGCGGCACAGTCCCAGGGTCGGCAGCGGCACAGACCAGAGGTCGGCAACAATACGGTCCCGGGGCCGGCAACGGTACATTCCTTGGGTCGGCAACGGTAGTCCCGGGGTCGGTAACTACAATCCCGGGTTCGGCGATAGCGTAGTCCCGGGGTCGGTAGCGGTACAGTCCCGGGGTCGGCAGCCGCACAGTCTCGGGGTCGGCAGCCGCACAGTCCCGGCGTCGGCAACGGTACATTCCTGGGGTCAGCAACGATACAGTCCCAGAGTCGGCAACGGCACAGTCCCGAGGTCGGCAGCGGTACAGTCCCGGGGTCGGCAGCGGTACAGTCCCGGGGTCGGCAGCGGTACAGTCCCGGGGTCGGCAACTATACAATCTCGAGGTCGGCGACGGCACAGTTCCAGGGTCAGCAACAGCAATTCCGGGGTCGGCGACAGTACAATCTCGGGGTCGGCAACGGTACAGTCCCGGGGTTGGCCGAACGTCAACAGCAGTACAGCCCCGGGGGACGGTCGGTAGCGGTATAGTCGCGGGGGACGTGGAAGTTTTTTTTGTGGTGGAGAACTCGATCACTTCTTTAGAACAAACAATTTTGCGAACGATATTTTGTCGAGACCCACCTTCCTCGTGGTGTCCCAGATACACCGCGACTCCAAAGGGGATGTTAGTTAAGACGCTTGATTTTGCCGAGAACTGAAGGCGTTTTGGAGCCGTTCGGTTTCTCTAGGGCATGACTGCGCCATCAGTGCGCAAGTCTCGTGCTTTCAAGACATGACATCATTCAGGACATCACATTATTCAAGACATGACATTCTTCAAGATGACATTATTTAAGACATGGTATTATTGAAGACGTGAAACTATTGAAGACGTGGGACCGTTCAATGCATATAATTAGTCAAGACAATTATTCGGCTCCCGAGCATCAGCCTCCGGTGCATTGGTGTCAGCGCAAAAATCGTCCTGCCTGCAGCTTTCGCTGAGAACTGACATCACTGGTATTTAGGAACAAACGAGGATCTGGAGAAACTGAAGCGAGCCGAACTGGTCAACTGAAAAGCGAACCAAACTGGGTAACTGAAGCGCGTAAGACTGGCATGTATGTTGATTTATGAAAATAATTTGGGGAATGCATGAAGACAATGGACAGGTCTGAATGAATTTGGGGCACACTCCGTAGGATACGATATTAAAAGTCGGCACTTTTGATGGGGAAAACCCAACATTGAGGATGCACCTGCCCCCTCAAAAGTATATGAAGCAACACCCCTGCAGACTGGGTAACTGAAGCGAGCCAGACTGGGTAACCGGAGCGGGCCAGATTGGACAACTGAAGCGGAACAGACCGGGCATCTGAGGCGGTGTTTACTGCTCAGTTACGCCGCGGCAGGGCTGCGTCCAACGCACTGCTTGTTCACGTGAGCAAACATCTGCGCGATCTCGTTGAGCTGGTCGCACTGCCGACGTGGTTAGATCATCACCGGGCGGCTGTGGTGGCCCGTCTGATGTAATAGCGCACCTAGGGGCGGTGTGGCGGTGATGGGTCACAACCAGGGACGCGGAGCCGGGGAAATTTTGGACGGCTCCGACTCCGACTCCGGCTCCGAGTAGAATGTCCCAGCGGCTCCGGCTCCGACTCCGGCACCGGGCAAAATGTACCGGCTCCGGCGGCTCCGGCTCCGGCTTCAGCTCCGGCTCCGTACATTCCAAACGTGATCGATCCATTAAGTAAGAGCTAGGGGGGATGTAAAAAAGTTAGACGCGACCACTCAGGGGCGCAAACTTCAGACAATTATAAGCAAAGCAACTTTCCCATATAAACCCTGTAGTATCTATCTTTACACTAGGTATAATGTGTTCATTTCACGTTTGCTAATTTTGTTTCAGTTACACCTCTTTCAGAGTCGGAGCCGCCATGCTTTTGACGGCTCCGGTTTCGACTCCGGCTCCGAGTAAAATGTCCCGGCGGCTCCGGCTCCGGGAAAAATGTTCAGGCTCCGGCGACTCCGGCTCCGGCTCCGGCTCCGGCTCCGCATCCCTGGCCACAACACTTCCCGTCCTGGTACAAGTCACAGTTTCGACGTGATAAGCGAGCCGAAACTGGCTGTGCTCTCTCCCAGAATGAGGACATGCTCGGCATGGTTTGTAAAACACCTTCAAAAAGGTTCCACCTTGGCTAAATGCAGGCTGTTTACTCACTGAGGGAGAGCCTCACTTTCACTGAGCCCGTTGGACATCACGACGGCTTTCACTGTCATGAATATATTTGGTTGTGGTTGTGTGGGGATTGCGGGGGTCATGGGGGTTGTGTGGGGTTCCATAGCCATCATGGGTTGTGGGACCCGTCTTAAGGCCCGTCCTCTTCCAAAGTCGAGGCTCGGTGCCGTACCAGGGCCCATGGGTCTGACTTCACTTCTAGAGCTGCGGGGTGAGCTGGACACATTTCCCGAAAGACATGGGTGGATTCAACGGCGGTTTTCGATACATATATTTATAGATATATTTAATATACATATAATATGTAATGTATATATATTTATTTATTCTGTTTTATATCCATTCGGTAAATTCCTAGCACATTTGGTTCGAGGTTTCATTCATCATTGAACATCTTCGGGAAACACTTACACATGCATCTCGAACAGCGTAGAGGTAAAATGCAAAAAGTATACATTATCGGTCGTTGAAGTTATCGCTATTTCATTTCAAGATTATGGTTTTAAATTATGCCCACATACAGGTCGCAAAAGCAAAGCAGTCGCTTCATAATGGTACAAAAAAAACGTGCGTATATGAATTGCATCTAGCATGGAACTACCAAACAATCAGAACAACCACTTCTGGGCGACAAAGTTTAGATTCGACCCATAAGAGACGCATCATACAAAAGCGGGCTACCCATGCATTGACCTAACGGTTTATGCGGGGTTCTTCTCTAATCAGAATAACCTCCAGCATTTACAGTCTTTCTATTTTATAGATCTGGTTAGCGGGACAGGAAAGCATGTTAGGCTGGCTTCGCTTATTGTAAGTAGATGTTTCGCCAACGCTCCTGTTGATAAAACAACCACTATCCTCGCCGATTATGCTAACCGTCATGCTGCACTGTCTTCCTCCAGCATTACCGAGCACATTCTGTGCGCTATGCTCAGCTTATGCAGCACCAAAGCACCGTTAAGGTGTTCCAAGGCCAAAGGTCGCATATATTACTCGTCTGGTGACATTATTATGGGGTCACCATTGGTTGTCTTGTTTGCGCAAGCTTATATGGCCAGTGTCGAAGAACGTGTCTTACAGGATCGTGTTGTGATACCGTATATTTACTGTCGCTATATTGTTGGTATTCTAGCCGATGCCAAGGATGATCTGAGCCCAAAGATACTGAAACATTGTAAGAATAGTCAGGCTTCACCTTTGTCATAGAACACAGAGTGCAAGAGGTTAGCTTTCTTGATGCATGTATTAGACGTTGATGACGGCAACGTTATCACCAGTGCAACAACGAAAATTAAGTGATACAGGGAGATTCTTAAACAGTGCGAGTGGTTTCCCCATTAACTCGCCACGCCTCTCCAGTCAGATCCTCATACCCCATCTCGGGGGGGGGTTATAGGAACCCTCCGCCTAATATCGAAGCTAAGCACCGCACGAAAACGAAAGTGGTGTCATCAGAAGACGCTCGACGAGTAGGGCCCGACACCACCCCCGAAACATTTTCCCAGAAGTGACGTAACTAGGGGGCCAAGTTTCTCACGACTTACATCATGTTTTTGGCTTTGGGAGCTCATTTTGGGGAGGTTAAAAAATATGTGGAATCAGAAAAGGATAGCGAAATTAATCATGACCATAACATTCTTTCCCACCCAAAAATTAACTTTTATAATACATATTTTTCACAAAATGTTGAGTTGTCAAGTTTTCTTGAATTTTTATTTTCCATTGGGTAGAGCGGACCGAAAAAAAGTTGTTCGAAGTCAACTTGTTCCAATAAAAATGCTTACTTTAGCCAGAATCATCGATTTGAACTCTAATGGGCAAATATGCAAAACTAATAAGTAATCAAAAACACCAAAATGAAGAATTCCTCTAGTGCGTTTTGTTGCATCCCTAAAGATAAGCAAACGCTGAAAGTTTCGTTAAAATATATATCCGTTAAAGCGTGAGGACTGGTTGAACTTTTTTTGCAGGTTACCTCACTTGACGGAGACTAACTTCTTTACCTTAGATGACCTGACCTCAAAATTTTGACGCAACATGCCACATTGATGTGGGAAAAATCATGCCAAATTTTGGCGCGCTTCCGCGCGCCGTTCTTTCACTATCCGCTGAAAAAATACGGGAGCGGAGGCGGTTGAAGACCCCCAGAGACGGCGCGGGATAAGCATAACACAGGTGTAGTTAAGGCTTATGTTCGCAGAGCGATCACACACTGTTCGAACTAGGCATGGATTTATCGATAATTGACTCGAGTGAAGCAAATACTAGTGAATGCTCGGTGCCCAATCACACTCATTAATGGGTAAATAAACAAACCCATGTTGCTGCAGAAAAAAAAAATCCTACCCCATCTAGCAGTGCACCGGTCAACATGCATACATTATTTCACAAAAACAGTATGTCCCCAGCATACAAGGAAGGTGCAAGAGTAGTTCGACATATAGCGAGACGCAACTTCAAAACCACGTCACCAGAGGACGAATTGAAACCACTCGTATACCATAAGAACACGACTTTTTGCTTCGTCAAAAACAACCAGTCAGAAGACACAAGAGCATAGCGGAGCAGCACGACGGGAGAAGAATGCAAGTGTTGGAGGCCATCCTGATTAGAGAGACGGACACGGTCATTAAACGTCAGGTCAATGCGCGAGGTACCCTACTCTTGTATGATGGAGGTCCCATGGTACCACGGTCAAAGGCAAACCAGGTCGCCTCGAAGCAGTAATTGTACTGATTGTTTTGCAGTTTCGTTATGTTAGTTGCAATTCACACGTGAACGTTCCTGCACAATTATCAAACTACTGCCATATGACCTGTTTGTGACCGTAATTTAAAACCAGAACCCTGAACAGAGGTAGCGATGACTGTAACGACTGATATTACAGATTGTTCGCATTCATGCCTGCATGCTGTTCGCAGATATGTAAGTGTTTCTCGAACATCGTCAGCGATGAACGAACGCCGAATGATATTTGATGGCATTGATGGCATGACATGATCACAAGTGTCATATACATATCACATGTCATTCTTGTGACATGTATACAAATCACAAGAATGACATATCGGTGGAGAATAGAAGACGGAGAAAAGGTAGGAATTGCGTTTTTCCTTGCAACCCTTATGTGTCATGCTTTCATAACAAAATATTGTGGCGACATGTCACACTGAAATTTTATGTCGCATAAAACCGTCCCTTTCAAAAGCACAAAACTACATCCAGGACCACTTAAGTGTCATGGAGATCCGACCATGCACGCAGTAATTTCTGTAGAAGTGCGCTGTTGCAAAGTTACTTTGGGCAGCGGAGATGCCACTTAGAAGTAATGCCAGCGGGAATAAGCCGCAGCAATGTCGCATGGCGGCACCTTCGGAGCAGTTATGACGTCACTAATAACCGCAGAAGCAGCATTGGCGTCGAACATAAAGACATAAAGACATAACAGATTAGTGCAACTATGAGCCACAAGGGGCCTTCTTGGTTGCACTCTGTACACTGAACCAGTTGCCCACCAAATATGTCAATCAGCCCTCCCTGTAATACTGAAAAGCAAGCCCTCTATTCTTATAATGATTGTCTATGCTGTTTTTAAAGATGTTCAATGTGCTGCTACTGACGATGTTTTCTGGCAGCTGGTTCCAGTGTTCCACTACCCTGTTGGTGAAGAAAGTTTGCCTTAACCTTGTTCTGCTGTGGTTAACTTTAATTTTGAATTTATGACCTCTAATTGCATCATTTCTGTTAAATTCAAACATTTTCCCAAGGTATCCCCTCTCCAGACCATTGACAAATTTAAAGACCTCGATGAGATCTCCTCTCAGCCTTCTATATCTAAATGAAAACATATTCAATTTCTTCAATCTTTCCTCATATGCCAGGTTGCTTATGCCATTAACCATTTTTGTAGCCCTCTTTTGTATTCTCTCTAAAAGCCAACAATCTTTTTCATAGCTAGGAGACCAAGCTTGGAACACCAACAGCAGCAGGAAGTGTTGACGGTGAAATGAGTGTCTGCTGCTGCGTGATCCTCCAGCTGCCTGCCGGCGGAACTGTAGGGTATGTCTGCGTGCTGGGGCTTGGCACGGAGAGATAGCAGAAGGCCCCCAGGCACATTTTTGTTCCAGCCCATCTCCTCCAAGCATCGTCCAGAAGTGCAGCGTTGCATTGCGATAGTGTGAAGAAGATCGTCAGCCTCGTCCGTCCTGTGTGGAAGGCCGTGGTCACGTGACTTTTTACTTGCTTAATGACTTCAGTTCTAACTGTTGACGGAGAGGCTTTACACGATCGAAGTCAATGCTAAACAGAAGCTTGTTGTATTGACCCTGAACCCACCTCCCGAGCGGGAAATTTCAGTTGTATGGCACGATCTCTACCAATAATTTAGCGCGTGCCCACGAGTCCGGCCCGGCCTCCTGGTGCCTGCAACCCCGACCTGACCTGGCCAGTTGCCAATATTGGCCATCCCAGCCGGAGCATTAGTAGCGAGCGCGTGAAGCGACTCGATCCATTCTGCCGGTACTGAACTAACCAGGCGGTCTGCAATGTGCTCTGTTCCACCGGCGGTGCTATGTAGCTACCGACGGGGGCCCCTAGGGGGTCCGCACTCTATCCACCGAGGTACCCAGGCGGCACACTGCCACTGTACTATGCGTGGCACTAGCGGTCCCATGCAGCTACCAGCCTACACATACATACGCCATCGACAACTGAAGTCGAATCAGTTTTTAATCAACACTTTGTGATCAGTGCGTTGAGAGGGTCGTCCTTGGATGATAATCTCCAGGTGGCGATCATTGCTCGTAATATTAGTCACCAGTGTAGAACATTATTTCACATACTGACCGGTGGGCACTTTGTCCAGTAGCCTTCGAGCTGTACCCACCGGCCCGCTTGTCTGTGCACACTGGTCGAAGATGCACACCTTACCTTCTCATTTTCTCACCTTACAAGTTCATTACTGAGGTAAAATGCTCGACATGTGAAAAGTTAATATGAAGGAGCCAAGAGCAACAGATTTCGGGACGCCACCACCATCTTGTCATCGCCACAGGCTGTGAGCGCGGTGTCGGCATATGGACAGCCAGGGTATCAGCACTGTCTATAATCAACGTGGCAGAGCTACAGCTTGGCATCTTGCCACACCCGGTGACTCCTGATTCGGGTCAGCTGGTTTCTTGTACGTGGATAATAGTGTTGGTCGTTTTCAGTATTCATGTACGTAGCACATGCGCGATGTTCAAATGCCCTTTCACTTTAGTAGGAGTGCCCTTGCGGTGCCGTGCCCAGCATTGAGAAGTTCTTTAAAAATTGTCCTGCATCAGCTGGGAACATCCGGCAACTTATCTATCGCGAAGTGTTCAAACAATAGGGGAAGCGGTATTCACCGAATTTGACAATTATCCTGTCTCCCATGCTGTTCAACAAATTGCCAAAAAATAAAGCCAACTTAAGGTAAAGCAAAGTGCATCCCGGCTCAGCCATTACAGCACAGGCTAAGGTACCAATACCACTGAAATGTATCTCGCCGCAGAACACTGTACGGAATACTAGGGCCAAATGGACCAGGAGTCCCTTAACACTCGCACGTCCGGCGGTCCGCGCCAACTTCGCATGTCCGGGGGGAGGGGGCAGATGTCTGCCCCCTAAGATCTCTGGACCTATGCTAGCTAGCGACAAACGGAAAACGGCGCTGGATAGCTGGTGACGGGCTCTATCGAAAGTGTTTCGGTAATTTTACCGCTCCGGTGAACATTCAGGTCACTGGGCCATCATAGGTCAAATTCGACCAGATCAGGTGGGTCTCAGATATTGACACATATCTCAGGACCTGTAACAGATAGAAACAAATGGCGAACGCTATTCGACTGTCCTTGAAATGCGCTACCGACAATAAGCGGTGTAATTTAAGGTCAGGTCAACCGAAACTCAGGTCAAGGTCATGAATTCATGACCTCAGGTCAAGGCCTAGGGAGGTCATGTAAGGTATCAATCGACACGTCTTGACGATACAAGCACAATGACGGCAATTTCAGCCTTCTAGGCCAATGCAGTGCGATGTAATGCGCATACATGTGTAGTGATCGCAGGTGACCTCAGAGACCTCGGTGAGGTCACTGAGCAAAATTGTCAGCGGTAACATTGAGCATAGCTTCCATCTACATGCCACAACCGTTGTGAGATCATTCCGAGCGCAAATATGTAACTGGGACACATTTGTATATTTTACCATAGCCCTATAATGGGGAAGCTATGTCAGCGACCTGACCTAAGGTCAATGCTACGAAAAAACCCGAGATAAATATTATGGTCCCTGATGAGATCATGACATGCTATTAGTTTGAAATCAATTGCCCAATTATTGTGGAAGTTATGCCACCTAGAACTCCGAGTGTAGTTGGGTCACTTCGCCTGACCTGATGACCTGACCTTAGATGACCCAGGATTAAAAATGTACGAGGATATGCGAAAAAGACCAATGAACAGCTATGCGAGGTTTGGCCTTGCTAACCCTATTAGTTTGGCGGCAAATGAGGAAAAACCGGAGGGGGCAGATATCTGCCCCCCCCCCCCGGACGTGCGGGGGTTAACATCAATGTCATGCTGTCTCGCGACATTACCAATTGGTCGTATCGCATGTATAACAAAAAGAATACAAAACAAGCGCGTGGTATGATTTTGTGGTTTTATGATACTGGTCACAAATGATTTGACTTATCTAGCAGTCTCTGTCATCGAACTTTCAACAACCGTTATCGAGTCTGCAAGCCGTGTTTGCCAACTCATCCGTATCGTCTTTTATCGGCACCTGCCCAGGCAGGCGGTTGGGGTAACACGACTGGAGGACCTGGGTAACGGCAGCCCGGGCCTCTGGCGGTGTGACCTGTGACCGCCACATATCGGGGACCTGGGTAACGGCCGCTCGGGCCTCTGGCGGTGTGACCGCCACATATCGGGGACCTGGGTAGCGGCCGCTCGGGCCTCTGGCGGTGTGATCGCCACAGCTCAGGGACCTTCACTGCGGCCACTGTCAAGCAGCCGCCCAGCAGTGGAGCGAATGCACAATGCACAGGTGCACCCGCGGCCGGGGATGCCACCCGGCTGGTGCCCGTCGGTCCGCCACTCGCTCCCGATATAGACCGACGGCGACGTCCCCAGTGGCGGCCCATCTCGCGCGGCGTCGTCAGCTGTCCAGAGTCGATGGGCGGTAGCGGGCCAGGCGCCTCGCGCCGCCGCCTCGGGACGCCGCCTCGCCAGTCGGCGTCGCGCTCTCGGAGTGAGAGGTGCCCACGTCGCGGCTCCAGGTGCGCGCGGGCTGCTGGTGTTGGGTGTGCCGCGGTGGTGGTCCTGTTGGCGACGGGTCGGGGTGTCACTGACGGTGGACGTGTCGCCTGCTCTGCCGGTGCCGGACGCGATCAACCAGCGTCAACCGTGACGTGACGTGACGTGACGTGACGTCGTGCCATCCGTCCGGCTGGGGCGCTGCGCGCGGCTGCCGAACAGACGAGTGGCAGCGCGTCGTCGCTTCTCGCGAACGTCAGGCTCGCTCTCACCGGTCCTCTCTCGAGCGGTTGACCCGGTGACCGACAGTCACTGCTGTAGTGGCCAATGAGGCCACCAGCCATGGTAGACAAGTCCGCGTGCCAGCCGGACTCGCCGGACCACATGGAGAACCTCGTCAACAAATGTGAGTACATCAGCCGAACCACATGAAAACCTCGTCAACAAATGCGAGTACATCAGCCAGACCATATGGGGAACCTCGTCAACAAATGTGAGCACATCAGCCGGACCACATGGTGAACCTCGTCAACAAATGTGAGCACATCAGCCGGACCACATGGAGAACCTTGTCAAGAAATGTGAGTACATCAGCCAGACCATGGGGAACCTCGTCAACAAATGTAAGTACATCAGCCGGACCACATGGTGAACCTCGTCAACAAATGTAAGTACATCAGCCGGACCACATGGTGAACCTCGTCAACAAATGTGAGTACATCAGCCGGACCACATGGAGAACCTCATCAACAAATGTGGTACATCAGCCAGACCATGGGGAACCTCGTCAACAAATGTAAGTACATCAGCCGGACCACATGGTGAACCTCGTCAACAAATGTAAGTACATCAGCCGGACCACATGGTGAACCTCGTCAACAAATGTGAGTACATCAGCCGGACCACATGGAGAACCTCATCAACAAATGTGGTACATCAGCCGGACCTCATGGAGAACCTCGTCAACAAATGTGAGTACATCAGCCGAACCACATGGAGAATCTCGTCAACAAATGTGAGTACATCAGCCAGACCATGGGGAACCTCGTCAACAAATGTGAGTACATAGCCGAACGACATGGGGAGCCTCGTCAACAAATGTGAGTACATAGCCGAACCACATGGAGAACCTCTTCAACAGATGTGAGTACATCAGCCGAACCACATGAAAACCTCGTCAACAAATGTGAGTATATCAGCCGGACCACATGGAGAGCCTCGTCAACAAATGTGAGTACATAGCCGAACGACATGGGGAACCTCGTCAACAAATGTGAGTACATAGCCGAACCACATGGAGAACCTCTTCAACAAATGTGAGTACATCAGCCGAACCACATGAAAACCTCGTCAACAAATGTGAGTATATCAGCCGGACCACATGGAGAGCCTCGTCAACAAATGTGAGTACATAGCCGAACGACATGGGGAACCTCGTCAACAAATGTGAGTACATAGCCGAACCACATGGAGAACCTCGTCCACAAATGTAAGTACATCAGCCTACATCAGCCAGACCACATGGAGAACCTCGTCAACAAATGTGAGTACATAGCCGAACGACATGGGGAACCTCGTCAACAAATGTGAGTACATAGCCGAACCACATGGAGAACCTCTTCAACAAATGTGAGTACATCCGCCGAACCACATGAAAGCCTAGTCAACAAATGTGAGTACATCAGCCAAACCACATGGAGAACCTCGTCAACAAATATAAGTACGTCAGCCGGACCACGTGGAAAACCTTGTCAACAAATGTGAGTGCGCCAGCCTTATGCTTGCGACTTAGCTGTAGCCACCGGGAACGTTCACGTATTTTGCGGTAGACGTCGGCTGTCAGGCTCGGTGGTCAGCTTCTACTGTCCCCAGTTCGGGTGGTGTGGTCAGCCTCGGTAGTCAGTTACTATCGTCCCCAGTTCTGGTGGTGTGTGGTCAGCTTCGGTAGTGTCAGCTATTTCCGCCCCCAGTTCCGGAGGTGTGTGGGTCTCGTCACGTCCAGCGACCGGGCGCCTTTTAACGTAATGGACAAAATCCGAAGCGTACTCACGATTTTCTGAAGGTGGGTGGGGGATGGGCGAAAATCCTCGGATATTTGCTTTGTTGAGCTCTGGGTGAAGTGCTTCTGCGGTGTTTATACTTTCAGAAGAAAACTGGCCAAACGGCATCGTTAAGATATTGGGTTGGTTCTATTTTCAACAATGCCATGGTCAGAAAACCTTGCCGACAGGTAAGGTTGGGTTAGTTTGTATTTCACGCTCCGACAAGATCGACCCCTATCGCCCCCTCCCATTAAATGCCCCACCGCCTGGGGGACGGTAGCTCAGTTGGTAGAGCGTCGAACTCTTGATCGCAAGATTGTGGGTTCGAATCTCACAACCGACGGCACTTACCGAGTTCACCCGCGACCAATCGGCGTGAGAGGTTGGCGACGCTATATGGCCCAGCGGTTGAATGCATCGTAAAAGAACCCGACGTTCTTCTTCTTCCACCGTCCGGGGGTACCGCACAGCTGGAAGCTCAGCGCCGCCGACAAATTTAACAATGGACGTCTGCCTCGTCATGGGCGGACTCAGAAGGACCGGGTGGGGGTATGGGCGCCAATGCTCATAGACTGTTCGAAATGCTCAAAAGCCCAAATAATAAAGAACGATTCATAGGTAGGACAAAAAACTGTCGCAAAAAACTTTGGATTTGAACAGCTAACATACTTCCGATATGCTTAAGACAATATTTATCCCATTAAGTTTTCCTGGATTCGAGAAAATGGCATTTCGGAGCAAGATTTAGCTTTAAATATTCGCCCCTTTTGAGCAGATTCGGGTTAGGGACGTGACCCTGTTTCCCCTCCCCCTGTAGGTCCGCATCATCATGTGTCCATGACCTGCGCAGTGCAAGGCTGCTGCACCTGACCCGACTCGAAAACTTCACGGACAGCGGTGTGTGACGCCTGGCTGGCCCAAGACTAGTTCCAATGCATACATTGCCAGGAATGGCAAAACTGCCATTCCTGTTCCCTGGAACTTCGTCATCCCTGGAATTCCCTGGAACTTCGTCATCCGGAATATAATCATCTCAAGAAATATGTGCTCTCTTTTTGCACTAGTTGAATGGTGTTCCTTGGGAATGCAACGATATCTCTTATGATATGCTTACTTGATTTATTTGGTTGATTTTTTATTTAAGTTATAGCTCTTTGATCAAGTATCCAAAGCTCTGAGTCTTTAAACTCTAACTTCCATTCTAGCAGTGGTGCAGCGTATCGTTGTGCAAAGCAAATAGTGCTGCATTGCAGTCTCTGAAGTGTTGGTTCTGATATTCTGTTTTCTACTCATCATAGTATTTCCGACAGTGTAATCAGGATCGAAGGCGTAGTTTTGTCGGAATATATAGGTTCGTGTATGTACATGTATATACATATTCATATATATATATATATATATATATATATATATATATATATATATATGTGTGTGTGTGTGTGTGTGTGTGTGTATGTGTCTATATGCAGAGCGGCAAGCTAACCCACGATGTTGGACGTGATGCAGATACATACAGATATAACATAAGGCAAGCTCATGTCTCCACAAGCTACAGGACACTTCAGTCTGCTTTTGCACGTAGTCAACAGATACTGTCTGGCACAGCCAAAGTGATTGCGGGAGCTGATGATGGATACATGCGTAATGTGTGGCCCATTGCTATTTTTGGCAGTGGCACCAGCGAATGCCACGCTTCGACCTGTCGTGTCGTTTTATCAATGCGTCCGCTTGACATTTTACACCCGCGTCTCTCGCGCGTCCGATTTTCACCACGACAACTGCTCTGCAATGTGTTGCTTGACACGACAGCACTTTCTTCTCCGAGTTTTTGTGTGGAACGCCACTCTCCCTCGACGTGCGGCTGCGTGTTGTTGGGCGGTCCGTCTAGCTTTCGTCTGCCGCCATTTGCCAGCACCGCCCCGATCTGCGCCGAATCCCGAGTGGAGTGCCACTCGAGCAACATCCGCGCTCTCATTCCGCTCGGCCCGGCGGCGACACGCTCGCGGCCGGCGCTGATGAAACGGCCCGATTATGTGGACTCGCCGGCTCGTCGACGTCGGCGCCGACATTGTCCGGGCCGTTAATTGGCCGGGCGGCGAGGAGGCGCGGCGGCGAAAACGCCGCCGAGATCCGTGCGGAAAGCGTGACAGAGACGGCGCGGACGGATGACCCCGTTGTGGGCGCGGTCGCCGAGGTGTGGCGCCACCAGCGCGCGGTCATCTGGAGCCGCTGTGGCGCCGGGACCGCACGCGCTTCCTGCCGGCCGGCGCAGAAATCGCGGCTGGTGCTGATGCGGCCAGAGGTATAGCCGCTGGAATGGTAGCAACACTGGTTCGCTCACTGTACCACCGTCAGGGTCACGACGGCGCGAATGACGGCATTTGGCAGTGCAGGTGTGCACATGTGCAACTTAAAAACTTTTGATGTATGCGCAATGAACAGATTAACGTGCTAGGATTAAATCACGGCATCGAAAATGCACGTGTGAAAAACACAAACCAACATATACCTGCTAAGGCGCATCTAAGTATTTGCATTAAGAAGGCAATTGTCTGGAGGAATGCCATTTGTTCGGAGGGGCGGCCCTGCGAAAGGCCAGAGGGGCGTCGTCGGCTGGGAAATTCGTTGAGCGTGGGAGGGGAGCGAAACACTCAAGTACTCTGAGGAAGAGGGTGCCTTTTCGTCTCAAAGAGACACATTGTCTTGAGAGCATTGGCTAAACAATTCGTTGAGCATGAGGTAGGGTGGGGGGGGGGGGTCCACTCGAGCCTTCCATTAGGGGCCAAGCAGTCCAATTCACCTGTCCAGGGATGGTGGACTCCCCAGAGCTCACTCTCCCTCCTGTATCCGCCACTGCTCTAGCGCCCTGGGGCGCCTTCTTTCAGTCAGAGAAGCGCCACCTTTCCATTGAAGGCAAATGCCCCGTGTGCCCCCTTTGGTTCCGCCCCTGACCGGAACTGATTAACAAGCACCACTGCATGCGGATAGCTGAGCCGAAGTGTCGAGCTGATGGTGACGGTGCCGGCGCCGGGCTGGTGGTGACGGTACCAGGATTCCGCTCGAGCGGATTCACGGCCCGAGCGATGATAGTGAAGACAGTACTGACTGAAGACTGAAGACTACTGACTGAAGACTGAAGACTACTGACTGAAGACTGAAGACTGATAGGCTGCAGGCGAAGACATCCAGCGGCCCAAGCGAAGCTGCGGCCTCACGGTGACAAATTGAACAAAACTCTGACCGAACAAAACCTAACAAAACTGAACAAAACTCCGGTCGATTGAGACTCAAGCTGCGAAACGAGGCCGTCAGTTAAAGACGCAGGAGGACCATTTCGTTTTCGTTGTAATGGAGTTACTATCACGTCCAAGTCTAGAAATGCTGGGGTAAAGAGGGGGAGGGAGAAAGTAGCCCCCTGAAGCAATTTTATGGAGATGCATGGAAATAAATCAGTCTCCTAAATGGCGTCTGCCCTCCGACTCAAATCTCCCCTGCAAGTGCATCGTAACTTTGGGCTTCAAATGCACCTTCAGACTGGTTCAAATACACCAGGGATATTTACGTGGAACGAAGAGTTAGACATTTCCCACTGGAAATAATTATGATTCCATTATAGCTTTTCGATTTCGTCCTCTGATGACAGCGGCCAACGTCACGCCCTTCTCTCAAGCCATTGCACTAACCCAACCCCACGTCCTTCTCTCAAGCTATCACACTTACCCAACGCCACGTCCTTCTCTCAAGCTATCACAATTACCCAACGCCACGTCCTTCTCTCAAGCTATCACAATTACCCAACGCCACGTCCTTCTCTCAAGCTATCACACTTGCCCAACCCTATGTCCTCCTCTCAGTCAATCACGCGGGGACGAGTAGCCTAGAGGTAAGTTGCTCGTCTCACGACCGAAAGGTTGTGGGTTCAAGCCTCACCTGTCGCTACTTTTCGCTCGCGACCAATCGGCGTGAGAGAGTGGCGACGCTTCATGACTCAACGGTTGATGTGTCGTAAAGCCAATAATCAACCAACTAATCAGGCTATCACACTAGCTCATCCCCACGTCGTCCTCTCAAGCTATCACACTAACCCAACCCCACGCCCTCCTCTCAAGCTATCACACTAGCCAACCCTACGTCCTTCTATCAAGCTATCACACTAGCCTGCTTTGTAAACATAACTCTAAGTACGGGCCGGGAGAGAGAATGTGAGTTGTCAGCCCGTTAGCCGGCCCGGCTACCGTCAGCCAGCCAGACTACGGTCAGCCTGTCGGGCTTACTGTCACCCGGTCAGGCTACGGTCGATCCACTGTACATTTGTTGTTTGTCGGCGATTATTGCTGAAAGGCGAGCACGATGGCCATAAGAGTGACACGTTGGTCACGAGAGTGACACGTTGGTCACGAGAGTGACACGTTGGCCACGAGAGTGACACGTTGGCCACGAGAGTGACACATCGGCCACGAGAGTGACACGTTGGTCACGAGAGTGACACGTTGGCCACGAGAGTGACACGTTGGTCACGAGAGTGACACGTTGGCCACGAGAGTGACACATTGGCCACGAGAGTGACACGTTGGTCACGAGAGTGACACGTTGGTCACGAGAGTGACACGTTGGCCACGAGAGTGACACGTTGGACACGAGAGTGACACATCGGCCACGAGAGTGACACGTTGGTCACGAGAGTGACACGTTGGCCACGAGAGTGACACATCGGCCACGAGAGTGACACGTTGGTCACGAGAGTGACACGTTGGCCACGAGAGTGACACGTTGGCCACGAGAGTGACACATCGGCCACGAGAGTGACACGTTGGTCACGAGAGTGACACGTTGGTCACGAGAGTGACACGTTGGCCACGAGAGTGACACATCGGCCACGAGAGTGACACGTTGGCCACGAGAGTGACACGTTGGTCACGAGAGTGACACGTTGGCCACGAGAGTGACACATCGGCCACGAGAGTGACACGTTGGTCACGTTGGTGACACGTTGGTCACATAGTAATACTTTGGCTACGAGAGTGGTACGTTGGCCAAGATAGTGACACGTTGGTCAAGATAGTGACACGTTGGTCAAGATAGTGACACGTTGGTCACGAGAGTGACACGTTGGCAACAAGAGTGGCGTGGGGCAGATTTTCAGACCGCTGGCCGTCACACACACACAGATCCGGGCGGCAGTGGTTGGTTGTTCGGAGTGTTCAAAGCGCATAGGTCCGACGGCTCGGCACCAGAGGAAGCCGGCTTGCTGGCTGTCTGGCAGCTGGCTGGCAGCTGGCTGTCTGGCTGCTGGCTAGCAGCTGGCTGGCTGGCAGCTGTCTGGCAGCTGGCTGGCTGGCAGCTGGCTGTCTGACCGGCCCGGAGCTCATCCGCGTGACAGCGCGAGTCCAGTGCTGGATATTCGTAATTCCACCGTCATCTTGGATCTGCTTCAAATATTTATGGAAGGAGGTGGCGGCTAGTTTTGCCACTGCTGATCAGCAACTGTGGGGTTCATGTTCTGGTCGCGTTGTGGGGGAGGGGCGGAGGTCGAGTGACAGTCTGGATCATTCTTTGGATCAGTCACCCTGCCCACATGACTGCTTCATTCAAGGTGAATGTGCACCAGGAGCAAAACATTGCGAGCCCCCTCTTAGCAACCAGAAATACACTGGATTAAATAATATATGTTTACATTTTCGTCATGCAAAACCAGAAATTATCGAGGCACTTCACGCGCCCAAAGCGGTTTCTATTTCATCACATAGTTCGGTCACGCTGGTCGGGCTAAGAAAGTCTTGGCTGCTCGCCTAATGTCGGCGCTATTTGGATGACGATGAGATCGTGCCAAAGTTAATTGAACGCAGACTTGCAGGAACGGGAGCATGTTACCGGCCTCGTTGCCACATGCATGTGGCAATACAACGTGCATGTCCGGCGTGCGTGCTGACTTGGTGGCAAATAAATTATAACTTCTATATAGCATTGTAACATGCATAAGCCTGAAGTGCGGTGCTCTCGGGCGAAGCTTTCTAAGCCCGCAAGGTTCATCATGACATGTTGATGGAATTACCGGAAATTGGATCCCCCTTTGCAGCCACGATACGGATTATGTCAAGACAACTCCAACGGCATAAAAGCCGCCTTTCGGTATGTAGCTCACCTATAACGTTCTAATTATAGAACTATCTAGAGGCAAGTGCGTGGCTGGGTTCTTGTTTGCAAGTGTGATGGTTCTTGTTTGTATGTGCGTTGGTACTTGTTTGTATGCATGATGGTTCTTGTTTGTATGTGTGACGTGACGCGCCTCGATTCCCTGGGAGTGGACGTGAAACTATAAAGGGGCAAAAGCTGACAGCCGATGAACATTTTCTGCCTCTGAAGTCTGAACTGTTGCGCTGTTGAATGACTGTCCGCTGTGGATGTGTTGTTGCGTTGTCCAATGACTGCATGCTGTGGATGTGCTATCGCGCCATTGGATGACTGCATACTGTGGTTATGCTGTTGCGCTGTGCTGTAGCTCTGCGCTGTGCTGTAGCTCTGCGCTGTGCTGTAGCTCTGCGCTGTGCTGTAGCTCTGCGCTGTGCTGTAGCTCTGCGCTGTGCTGTAGCTCTGCGCTGTGCTGTAGCTCTGCGCTGTGTTGTTGCTGTGAGTAGTGGCTGTTGCCTAGGGTTCACAGTGCTGTGCAGTCAGCAGCCATTGATTTTGGTCAGTGGTAGTGGCCCAGATATGATTGTATGATGTGAGGAGCCAGACCAAAACAAATATATACAAATAACAAATGGATTCGGCACGCTTCGCGCGCCGAACACTTTGGGTATTAGGTCTAGTAAATGTGAAAATGTATTGCTTCATCTAGTGTATTTTTGGTGGAGGGGGAGGGGAGCCCCCCGTTCCCCTCCCTTGGCTGCGCCTCTGGTCAGTAGCTCGCCTAGGTTTTTGGTCACATACTGGCCCGTTTGGCTCTGGTCAGCAATGGGCCGAGATCAACCGATCATAATAGCATGCAGTACACAAGGGGAAAGTGTTCCCATAATGTAGTGTACACAACAATGAAGTACTTTTTGGGGTTGCCAGATATTTTCCCTGATTATAAATCATTTTTCTCTTGAAGGAACATTTCATTTTGGAGGAACATTTCACATTTCAACTATCGTTTTCTTCAAATCGTTGCCCTTTGTGAAGTTGGCGTTCCTTTGCAATTCCAAAACTAGTGCACACTCCCTACCCCGCTCCCACTGAAAATTGCCTATAACCCCACATTTTTCCGTCCTACGCCATTGGGTCGCGGGCCATTTGGGCTCCTAGATTCCTCCGCTACGAGGACAATTGATATTGGCAGGTCGCAAGCTCACGGTAAAGGTCACCGGCTTTCAACGCTTCCCACGGAAGCTTGACATTTTATTTTAGGCCAGGAATGCCTGTGGCAGTCCCGACCTGCGAGACTTGTCTTTTCCTCTCCACACATCCGCTCCCAGGGACGGACGGGAGCTCGTGCTGGCCCTCCGCACCGTCACGCCGCCGGATCTAATTAGGGGCTGATTTGGCATCCACCCTTCACTCCCCCTGCCAGCGGAACCGCGCCCTTCCGCAGAACCCAAACGCCGGTGGTCAGCGTCCACTGAGCGGTAATGTGATGGACAGGGTGGCCAGGGTCTACTGAGTGGTAATGGGATGGACAGAGGGTGGCCAGGGTCCACTGAGCGTTGAGGTGATGTACATGACATCTGCCCATGACATGTATATTTGTAAAAAATCGAAACAGGCTGGTGACAGGCCGACACCAGAAACCTGAAACAAACGTAAAAAGCAATTAGACTGAAGAAAAAAAAATAGCACAAAAAAAACAATAAAAGAACAACAAGAACCGTAAAAGAAAGAAATCTAGATAAACGAGAGAAAAATAAAAAAGAAAGAAATAACAGTGTATGACCTGACAACCATGTATGCTTGTAATGTTCACACCAAAGGCGATGACCCCCAACCCCCACCCGAACTACTACCAGGCATCGTTCGGGTGGCTAGGGTCCACTGAGCGTTAATGTGATGGACAGAGGGTGGCCAGCGTCCACTGAGAGGTAATGTGATTGGCGGAGTGCGGCCAGCGTCCACTGAGCGGTAATGCGATGGGCAGAGGGTGCCCAGGGTCCACTGAGCGGTAATGCGATGGGCAGAGGGTGGCCAGCGTCCACTGAGCGGTAATGCGGTGGGCAGAGGGTGGCCAGGGTCCACTGAGCGGTAATGCGATGGGCAGAGGGTGGCCAGGATCCAATGAGTGTTGATGCGACGAACGGAGAGTGGTTAGCGTCCACTGAGCTCTAAAGTTGTGGGCAGATGGTGGCAAGGGATATCCAAGCAGCGTAATTGAAATACCGCTCCGTTGCGTAACGGTATGCCAACTATGTCATTGGTGGCGCGCAGGCGCGCACCCAGGATTTTTCCATGGGGCGCCCGGACCGAAAATGGCACTTGGGCGGCTCCAAAAGGGCACTTGACCGGCTCCAAAAGAGCACTTTACGGCCTGGGGCACACTGGAAGGTTTGTTGACCAGGGGGGGGGAGGCCGTGAATTTTCCATGTCACATAGGACAGGAAAGGGCACAGGGGAATGCCATTTTTGGGCCAAAAGGGCACCTTTGGCACAGGCGGGGCACATAAGGCCGGTGATTTTGGGGCTAAATTTGGGACATTCCTGCCAAGAGGGCACTTTTCGGTCAAAAGGGCACATGTGGCCAAAAGGGCACTTTGGTCTCATGGGGAGGGGGCCCGAGCCCCTGTGTCCCCCCTCCGGTGCGCCACTGGTGGCGCGGCTGCGATTCGAGGTTATTGCTGAATGTTGGTAAGCGGTACCTCATTCCTTATGTACATTATTACGCTAATTTTCTCAGATTTCTTTAGTAGTTAACGACATTATAACTGTATTATACTGTAGTGCGTGCAGTATAAGTGTTTGGGCTCAAGTGAACCACCGTACCGGTCCGGTAGTGTCCAAACGTGTCGACCATTAATCGCATCCAACTATGGGTTCTGGGAAAACAGCAATCTATTGACAGCCTGGTTACTTCTACACTGCGGTGTTTAATGCACGGCTGAGAAACTCTTACGGCTGCGTAATCATCTCCATGCTGGCGAGTGGAGTGTGACGAGCCCATGATGGAAGTGTGCGGGCCAGACGGCCAGTCGCTTTGGAGCCGAATCTGCGGAGTGGAGGTGCGCTGTGCGAACACGTGCCGTTGAATGCAATCGATGTCCAATTACAGGTAATGACAGCTGATGGCCAGCGATTCCCCCTGCCAAACGGCCTGGGGGTAATTTTACTAGCGCGTCACTTTGTGATCGCTCGACTGCCGCTCATCAAATTACACCGACCGACGGCCGGGCCCTCGGCGTTAATTTGATTAGTCGGGAGCGGCCGTTAGCCTGCGGGGGCACGTGCACCGGTGGCCGGCGATCGTCAGTCGCCGGCTACCGGTGTCGGTCACTGACGACACGGTCACTGACGTCACGGTCACTGACGTCACGGTCACTGACGTCACACCAGACAGCCGCCGGCCGTCGCCGGGGTCCACCAGCAGCCCGCCGGGCTATTGCGGGGCCACAGCTCGACCTGCACCAGCCGGGCTCCGGGCCGGGGGTGGAGGAATGAGGGAGTCATGGAGCTCAGCTGACCTGGCAATATGACGGCTGTCAAACATTATTTCTTCGATCTCTTCCCCTCCCTAATTTTGGACGCTGATGGTAATTTACGTACCATACAAATGAGGTGAATATATTGAAGTTATATAGCATTATAGCCCTTGATCACTAAGACCTTGACTGGTGCGTGTGATTATAGCTGGTGCTGATGCAGTAATTGTATTCAATAGACGATTTCTGAACTAATATTTCCAGATATGAAATGATGACCACCAATTTGTGATTTAGTTCTTCTTTACTAAAAAAAGAATCCTAACGTAGGAAATTCCTGCCGAGAATTTGAATACCGAGTAGCAACCATGGCTCGGGTTTGGCCGCCCATGCTGCGGCTGCCGGCCACCGTCGGCGTTTGAAGTTAGTTTATTCTACTCAGAATCACCGAGATTCCATGCCATATCGAAATGCTAAAAGAAAATGTTTGTGTGATTTATCTGTATGAAGGTGTAAGGCGGCAGTTTGATTTGCATTTATGGTAGCTCGAACAAACAAATGATTTCCGATGATTACGTAGCGTAAGATGTGAACATGATTCGTTTCATTCGGGTGAAGTTAAATCCTAAAAATCACATCAAAGAAAGTCGTGTTTGTTAGAAATGTGCACCACATGTGCGGAATTGTCGCCAAGTAAATGGACAGTATTATAGCAGCTGGTAAGTGAGCAACATCGACGGGAAAACAAATCAAGACGATCGACGATCCAAGTGCGCTACTTTCGCCTCGGCCGTGCCCAGCCGCCAGCTGAATGCCTTCCCAGTAAATATGCGATGACCTTTCAGGGGGCGCCCACAGCGGCTGCTGCTGCCGATATCGGGCTATCGGTCTGGCCGACGAATTCCTGCCGACAGGTCTGGGCTATCTTATCAGGCTGGGGCAGGCCGCCGCCAGCTGCAGAGACACTCCAATTATCGTGAGTCGGCGTCTCCGTGCAACTGCACCCAGCGACGGATCCAGGTGGAGCAATGGGGCCTGGGGCTGTGATATGTCAGCGATGGATCCAGGTGGATCAATGGAGGCCTGCGGCTGTGATATGTGAGCGACGGATCCAGGTGGATCAATGGGGGCCTGCTGCTGCGATATGTGAGCGATGGATCCAGGTGGATCAATGGGGGCCTGCGGCTGTGATATGTGAGCGACGGATCCAGGTGGATCAATGGGGGCCTGCGGCTGTGATATGTGAGCGATGGATCCAGGTGGAACAATGGGGGTCTGAGGCTGTGACACATTAAGATGGGCGGACTTGGAGCACAATTGACAATTCGTGATTTGCGAAAAAACTAGAACCATGTTGTGTCGAAAACTCTGTCTTGATTTGAAACTCAGTGACGAAACCATCTTCCCTAGCCGACACAATCTCGGCTCGCTAGATCAGTCTCAGGCTGTGAGCCACGAGCCGAACACACTGTGTCGCCCGGTAGGGCCGGGTCAGGAGACAAATGTCACGTGTTGTCGTCACGGCCCGGTCAGAAGACCATGTCACGTGCTGTCGTCACGGCCCGGTCAGGAGACCATGTCACGTGCTGTCGTCACGACCCGGTCAGGAGACCATGTCACGTGCTGTCGTCACGGCCCGGTCAGAAGACCATGTCACGTGCTGTCGTCACGGCCCGGTCAGAAGACCATGTCACGTGCTGTCGTCACGACCCGGTCAGGAGACCATGTCACGTGCTGTCGTCACGGCCCGGTCAGAAGACCATGTCACGTGCTGTCGTCACGGCCCGGTCAGGAGATCATGTCACATGCTGTCGTCACGGCCCGGTCAGGAGACAAATGTCACGTGTTGTCGTCACGGCCCGGTCAGGAGACCATGTCACGTGCTGTCGTCACGGCCCGGTCAGAAGATCATGTCACACTCTACCATCACGGCCGGGTCAGGAGACTGTGTCACGTTCTGCTGTCCGGAGTAGGAGAGTCGTGGCCGGGTCAGGAGAACGTGTCACACTTTGTCGTCACGGCCGGGTCAGTGGGCTGTGCTACAATCCGTCGTCGCATTGTGTACCTCTGCACGCCTCGGCGACCTCGGTGACCTATTGTATCCTGTCGTCGTGACGGTCATGTTCTGATTTCTTGTCTTGGATCCGCCTCTGTGCGCGCCGCTCCGATCCCAGCGGGACCTGATTTCGTGTCGTGACACCGGTTACCTGCCTGCGGCGTCAGCCCGCGACCTAACTGTGCCCTATCCTTGTGAGCTGGTAGTCACCTAACTGCGGGACTTCAACTGTGGCCTGACGTTATCCGACTGACCTGTCTGCGACCCCGCTGTGACCTAACACTCCGATCAAGTTGTCTGATCTAACTCTGCGACTTAGCTCTTTGGTATAGCTTTGTGACCTAACTATGTTCTCTAAGTCCTAAGTTAGCTCTGTGGACCGACCGATCGAATCACACAACACTTTCTATTTAACCTGGAATTGATAATTGAACCATATCCATGGGTGAAATAAAAAAACATTGGTATGGAAAACGGCTTAGCCGTATTTTTCTTTTTGAGAACGGAAGAATCGATAGCAACATCCCTTTCGCACGCAAAAAAAGAAGAACCCACGGTATTTGCTCACTTTATGCTCCCACCCCTAAACATGTTGTCCCGTATTTTTGTCAATTTCTGGGAATTAACTTTAAAATAATGATGCGTCGCGCTGCGCCAAGATATATGTACACATTTTTATTTGACAGTATATCGGCTGCCATGCTTTCCCGATGGAATGCCTCACTCCGAGTATGCATAGGTAATAGCTAACTTGATAATCTATACATAACTTAACTGTGATGTAGTTTTGAGATTGTGGCCTTCCTGTAACCTTGATATGTGGTCTGAACGAGGTCTGTCTCCATGATCTGTGTCAGCGACCTGTTTCCATAGCCTGTCTCGATGACCTGTCCGCACCCTGTCTCCTTGACTCACCTTTATGACCTGCCTCCATAATCTGTCTGATGGGCGCTGTATAACCACTGAGTTGCGCCCTAAACCCCAAAAAACTAAAACTAATAATTGTCTGAGTGAACTGTCTCCATGACAATCTCCTGTGACTTGTCTCCATGCGACTTGTCTCCATTTGTGTGACCAGTCTCCACAACCTAGCCCTGTGACCTGTGTCCATGTACCGTCTTTGCGACCTGCCTCCGTGACCCGCCTCGGTAACCTGTCTGCTCGCGGCCCACCTCTGTGACCGCTATTCGTGCCGTACCGTCCCAGCCTGTGAACACGTCCGCCTCGATGACCCCGCGTGGAACCGTCGTGGCGCCGGCTGACCCCGTTCCAGCCGGGTGACCTCGGCCAGCCGTGAAGCGTGCGCCGCGGCATCCCTGGTGCCTGGCCCGGGCTGCCTGTCAGACGGTGTGGTGGGGCCAGCTAGCCGTGACGGAGCAACACGAGTCCGTGACCGCTCAGTCGGCCCCTGCCGCCGCCGCATCTGATAGGGCGACATTGCGGTTTTGGTGTGACGCAGGAAATCGCGGTCCGTTTTTGGAGGCGGTGTTCTGTGACGGCCACTAATAACTGTCCGAGAGAGGCCTCCGTCTGTGAGTTTCAGCGCCCGGTGGTCGAACGCGTGCCGAGGGTTTTGTTCCGGTGTGAGGGGAAGGATACACGCGGGTGGGTCCTGCCAGGACATTCAGGTGGGAGGGGGAGCCATGTAGGCTGATGAAGTTCAGGCACGCCAATAGCTTGCTCACAAATATACCTGTTGAAATTACTCAAGCCGTTTGGCCACTTGAAGTTTGCAGTCAGCTTCTTATTGACGCCCGACTTGGGCAGAGGAGGAGCCGAAGCAGGCACAGCGCCCTCTTCGCTGCGCTACTGTTACTGGCCTATGGACACTTTGTGGTGGAAAGTTAGAGAGGGTTAAAAGTTTGAGAGGGTTGAAACATTTCTACTGCAGCATTTTTCCCGCAGCCTTTGGCGGCTGCTTTTAGAGCCTTGTCTGGTATTGATTCTCCTGTATCCGCACTTCTGGCGTAACAGTAACCCTCCACAAAGATTATAGTTCGTGTCGTGAGTGCTTTAATGTGCATGAGAGCATATGCACACCTCAACTCTGGTGTGGGTACGCTTACCACTCGGAAATGGATGTCAACGTATTGGAGCGCGCGGAAGAAGTGGAGAGCCTGCTGGATTGTCGGCCTCCGTATCGACACCACTCGACACATCGGAGAACACCCACCTGGAACATAGTTAACGGGCTCTGAGCGAAGGTAGGTATTGCATGAAACGCTGATGATTTAGTCACGGCGCTGGGAGTTCTGTTCAATGAAATTCGTCAAACTGACAGCAATAAGGCCATATTGTATGCGGCTTTGTATTTAGTATTTCGTGCCCGCACTTCCTTCCACAGCTAGCCACTAGTAGCCACGAACGGACATCCTAGTATACAAACGTAATGGGCAACGGATGTTTTATCCTCTTATTTCGTCCTTCATGCCACCAACGACATGATAAACTGTCTAAGACAGTACACAGACCCGTTTAGTATTACAATTTCGGTTGCATTGTCATTCTCTGTCGTACTCTTTGCGCGCCGCCTCCTCTGAGGTTGCTCAGTTTCATGTTGTGAAATTTCACCAGTGTGGTGCGTTTTCGGTCGCCAGTTATTGTGTCGGACGACGTCGCGAATCACGCGGTGCTGTTCTGCGTGAGCGTTTCGTCCCATGGTCTGTCACCGACACAACGAAGCCTGTCTTGTGCCGTGACAGAAATTGCAGACTGTCATTGGTGCTGTGAAGGTAATCGGCAACCAATGGGTGCAAACTGGCCCTGCAGTCCGTGCAACCTGCTGAGCTATGATTACTATCGTCAGCGGCCAGCACAATGGCTCTTAATACGGCGACAACGAGGTCACGGGATGGATTGCGGGACCACGCCCGAGACGTCACGAAGCCATCGCCAGATCCGGATCCGGTTCCGCGAAGCATTTCGCTCACGAATGATTCGACAGAGAAGGAATCACTTCAGTCGGTGACGTATTTCAGGGGATCGTGGTCGCCGTAGCTCAGCTGGTTTGGCGTTCGGCTCTGGATTGCAGGATCGTGGGTTAGAACCCGACAGCCTGCATAAATTGCACCTGCAGCGAGCCGGCTTGACTTCATGCGTCTACTCAGTCGAGTCCGTCTTTAAATAATGCAGCCGATGATCTTCCCATTTAGGAGGACGATCACATCATGCCTGTCGACGAGAACAAACCTCTGCTGTTGTTTTTCGCCGGAGCAATGCAGGCCGCGGCTTCCAGGCCAGGTTTGCAGCTGCGGCGCGCGTCCGCAGTGGGCGCCGCAGGGCTCAGCTCTGAGCCGGGCGTCACGCGATCCCCGCGCTCGTCGTGTCGCCGACGTAGCAGTCAGGCCGCACCGGCTGCGGCCCCGCTCGGCGCACTTTCACTGATCGATCCGAGCCGTGAAGCGGGACCGCGCGGCGACTGCTCGCCGGCGAGGTGTGTCCCAATGACGTCATTTACGCTCGCTGGCGTACCGACGCCGGCCGCGCCTTATCTGGTGACGTGTGCTGAGGCACTGTGGAGCGCTGCGCACGCTCGCGTCGCGCTGTGTTCCGAGAAGATCCGACTCTGGCTGCCGGTCGGAACGTGACCAGCGCTGTGAGTGTGTGGACGCCGTTAATGCCTTACCTGTCGACTGCGGACTCACGTGACCATGGCGTCAGTTCACCCGACGACAGCGCAGGTCGAATCTGCCGGTGACGTCACATGTGCACGGTTAGCTGGCGGCGATGTGTGCGCCTTGGCTGTGACGCGGCTTACTTGGGAAGCGATTGCCGGCGTGGCGATCCGTGGAAGGCTTCCGTCGACAGGCTGACAGTCGATTAGTACCTGTCTCCGCTGCAGTTCGGGTGGGCTTTGGTTCTGGCGACAGCAATCGATGAAGTGGTGAGGTGATGACACTGCTTACATCGAGCGCGCTCGTGCATAGGTAGGTTATGATGGTCGTTGACGGCAGATGCGCGGCCAAAGGGGTGCCGGGGTACTGCCCCCTCTCTGAAACCAAAAATGTATTAGATCAGGCAAGTAATTTCTTGTTTTTTTTTCACACACGGCACTATTTTTGTTGTGTGCCTTGCGTGTCGAAATGTTTCATCACACTTCCTAGGTGCACCCCCCCCCCACCCCCCACCCCCCACCCGTAAGAAAATCCTAGCTGAGCCATTGGTTGACGGCCATGTTACTTTTTTATGGCCATGACCATCTTGATGGTCAGCTGGCCATGCCCATCTGACCATTCGTGAGTGGAGAATGCGATGGGACGGGTGTAGTCGTGAGTCCTCGGCAGAACATGCAGCATGTGATATACCATAGTGCGAGTCCTCGGTAATACACCTAGCCTGACATGGTTAAAGTGCGAGCCCTCGGTAACACCGGGGGCTGGGGTGCACTGGGGGCTGCTCTGGCGCACTTCGGCGAGCTCGACTGGAGTAATTCGGCCAGCCGCTGCCCATCCGAGCGGCGTTCCGGTGGAAATTAAACTGACGCTTTGCTTCGATTCAGCTTCACGATACTCGCATCTTGCAACCATGGATGCCGAAGCTTGTGGTTGACCGAATGCTATGGTAGAATGTTCACACAACTGCCCGCTTTTTCTGCGCTTTGGCCTATCGTCTGGCCACCAGTTGGAAGAACACATTCCGCACCTTACATTGCTGCCGTACTAAGCGGTGACATTCGCCGAGTTCCACACATTCTTGAGGTTGCATCTTGTCTTCTGCATGCTCATTTCATTGATCGCTTGGCATGGCATAATCGCTGTCCTGTGGTGTGAGTAGCTCCTACACCGTCGTGGGAGACCGCCTCCGGCATGACATGGCCGCTGGATGATACGTCATCAGACTTTTGTTCAGCTCTCTCCCATGCTGCACACGACATGGGCTTGAGCTGTGAGACCCGCCAGCCTCATGACGTCATAGTGGCGCGTCTGCAGCCATCGCAGGAGCGCTCGTAATCCGCTGGCCCGCGGCCGGAGGTCCGGCCGGTGACCGGGGCTTTGACGTGCCGTCTCGTGCCCCTCCCCACACCCGACCTGCCCTCGGAGCGGATGTGGAACCTTTTAACCCGGGGGAGGGGTGCCGGCTGACCCGCGCTTCCGACAGTCACCCGATAGCGGCGGAACGCGAAGAACTGGAGCGGGAAAGGGTGGGGATATGGCTCCCATCGCTGATCGGCACGTAACACTGGGACGGATACTACAGGGAAGGGGTACTGGGGGCATGGTCCCCCCTCGCATGGAGAGGTGCCTCACCTTCAGGGTCGCTCGAGTGCCCCACCACCACTACCACCGCCCAACCTTTAAACGGATTTGTCAGCCCAAGGCGTTCCCTTCGCAGGAAAAGGCTCCCTCCGCCTTTGAGACGAAAAGATGATAATGCTTTTTCTTTTAGTATGATGAAGCGCACCCTATTCAGCAAATGTTTTCTGCCGAAGGTGCCCCTCCCAGAAAATGCCCCCCGCCCTCGGATGAAGAAGCTTGGGTTCTTTTACGACGCATTCAGCCCCCTCCCCCCCCCCGTCCTTCGGATGATAATTCTTGAATCCAGACAGAATCTGACTGGGTTGGCTGGCAGGGGCGGATTGATGAATTATTTGGGGGGGACACTTGTTTATAGGGGTGGCATTTCTATGGAGGGGCGTCATTACGAAAGTACTTACAGGGGCGCCTTTTCTTCCGGTGGAGTTCATATTTGTCTGAATAGCGTGTCTAGCCGAAATTAAAAAAAACAAATTCGTTCAGCCGAGGGGATGCTCTCCAGCTTTCCCCAGGGGGCGCCTTTTTAACAAGAGGGCGACACATTCCATTGAGGGGAACACGGCCTCAGTGCCCCTCCCCGCCAGCTGGCTGGGTACGGCTGCGTGACCAATATCGGAGCTGATTGCCTGATTGTCTGAACTGATTGCCGTCGGTTCGGCGTAATCAGCCGGTAATCAGTCGATAATCAGCCGGGCGGCTGCCGGGGATGTGGTGGTGGTGGGGGGAGGGGGGGGGGTGTTCCAGTAGCCTGCCGTCAGATGATGTCACCACACGTGTGTAGGCCCAAACACCGAGCCGGATGCTGACCCCCGCCCTGGCCTGACTCTGACCCCCGCCCTGGCCTCTGACCTCGACCCCAACTACAACCTCGACCGTGACGCGAGAAGGCTCCCGAGTCGACGGAAGAGTTTCCATGAACAGACGCCGAGGTCTTCCGTCCAAACCAACGTGAAGCGCATTCATGCTGATGGAAGGGTCCGGGCCGTTGGGAGGACCCCCGTGCTGATGGACAGGGCCCTGGAGCCCACGGAGAGGTCCCCGAGTGGCCGGAAAAGGCCCAAGCAAATATAAAGGGACCATGAGCCCAGGAGTGCACACCAAGAGTGCAGGAGTGTTAAGGGCATTTGGTAGACTGGGTCACCTTTCAATGACATTGTACCCTGAGGTTTGTTAGCTTAGGGCTTCATGACTTGGTTGGTTATTGATTTTACGACACATCGACGGTTGAGTCATGTAGCGTCGCCAATATCTCACGCCGATTGATCGCCGGCGAATAGTAGCGACAGGTGAGACTCAAAACCCACAACCTTTATACTGTTACCCCTAAACTACTCCTAGACTACTCGTCCTCGCTTCATGACTTGCTGAGCCCTCGGAAAAACCTATCGCAAATCCACGAAGACTAACGCCAGGTATGACACGGTGCTACCTATAATGCAGTCGAAACATTTTGAAGCGCACCCATCCCCCGCACCTTCCTCCTAGTCAACGAACAGAAATAATGACTGGGGCACTAAATTACACGGGGCACCACAATTCTGGATCCAACTACCCCAGGGCCCATTCACCACCGACACCCACCATTGCCAGCAAAATCAGCTAATGCGCTGGCTTTGGCCTGCGTTGACGGATGGGCGTCACCCCCCTCTCTACTACGGCCACGAACGCCACGTGCCTCCGCAGGTAGTACTAGCGCACCACTTCTGTCCAGCTACGGCCTCCACCTTACCGGAATGCTTCACCCCCTCCCCGCCACACCCCCTCGACATAATATATTTCATCTCATTGTCTATGTCTGCCTCTGGAAAAAGGAGAGGACAATATGTTGGGAGTATTACACCCTCATGTCAAAAATGTACGAATCGGTTATTTTCAATAGCGTCTTTTTTATATGTCACCGGAGGGATGTGCGACGATTTTGGCGTGTCTAGTGCTTGCGTGCCTAGAAATGATAAGCTTTGATGTCATCATCGTTATCATCGTAATCGTCACCGTCATCACCATCATCATATTATCATCGTATCATCATCAGCATCATGATTAGTTTGACCATCACGTATTAGTGATGATCATGCTTATGATGATGCTGCCGTTGATGATTATCCATGGATCATCATTGTCATCGCCATCATGACCGTCATCTAAATAATCATGACGCTCATACTTTTCACTGTCGTCAATTATTACCATTCAACATTCAGTTGCGGATTGGTCAAACAGCATCAACATTAGCGGAAGACCAGTGCCTAACACGATCCGGGCCTAAGGCCGGCGCAGATTAGTGCAAGGGACTATAGGCACTGTGCGCAGTTGGTGCGTTAGGCAGCCGCCGTGTGACGTCAGAGCGCCGTACCCAGGACCGTCACGGCACGCGCCAGTGTTTCCGGCGCCGGAACCGGGGAGGCGTGTCTCATCAACCTCCTCGACACGCGGGGCCGGACCGGCAGTCCAGGGGGCGGAGGGGAGCACGCCCTGGGACGTCGGCAGTGACAGTGAGATATGACGGAGACAGGAGAAGGGAGCCGGCGCGGTGTGCCCCCGGGACGTCATCGCAACCAGGTGGTCTGCACAAGGCCCGTGCGATTGCGCCTGTCATTTTTGGCGCTGAGCCTGAGGTACAGTTTGGACCTTTGGTTGCGTTATTCTTCGTTTCCTGCAGATGAATAGAGACCCTCACGCCAGGGAAACCGCGCTTGGCGTTGCGCCAGTTAACACAATGTGTTTTAGTCACGTGCGGCGATGCTGACGACATCTGCCATTTCGTCTCCAGTTGGCTCTCCACCCTGACTAGGTTAACTGAGAGAGAGAGAGGGATAATAACCATGCGATATTCTGTTAGTCTTGTTTTTGGGCCAAACTCTTGGCAACTATTTGTTTTTTCCATGTTCACCAGTAGTGCATCTTGATGATTTTCTTTAGGATACTATATATATGCATATATATATATATATATATATATATATATATATATATATATATATATATATATATATATATATATATATATATAGTGTGTGTGTGTGTGTGTGTGTATGTCTGTGTGTATTCAGGTATACATCTGTTCACATAATACCCCCGTTTCAGGTGAGTACTGGTCGAGCACGAACCAAGCGCGCCCTGTTGTACGGCCTCTGGCACAGACGGCCCATACCCGCCGTGTCGCCCATGAGAGGACAGCTCTCGACCGAGGAAAGGTGAGATCGACTCGCTGTGAGAAAGCGGCGTGCCCAGAGGGCTCTGCGGCCGCGGAGAACTCACTTCGCCCAGCCGCCTCCCTGCTCACACGGTCCGAGAACACCCGCGCAGCGTCGAATCTTCCCAGGCGAGGAAGCTGTCGGCGCCGCGGCCGCCGTCTCACGGCGGGGTTTCGCCGCTGCCACGCCTCGGCGCAGAAATTGGCGCGTGCGACAAGCGGTGCGTCTCACTGTCGAGTGGGGATCGTTCGCTCGGAACGAGGCGGCGGAGAAGCGCGACTCGTTGGCGCCCGGGCCACGGCGGACTCCAAGAGCGAGTCGGAAACCGGTCTGTGTAGACCGCGCTCTGCACCGGCAGTTAAAATTCCGCATTTTACTTTAACTTGCACAACCCCGCCGTGGACCCACGATCCAGCACGAGCGTTCCGAGTACATTTCTTAGAAAAGAGACATTGTCGACAAGCCCCTCTCGCTGTCGCAAACGCAAACACATCGAGCGTGCCCTGGTATGCCGGGACACCCGCCGTTCCGCTGATTCCCGGCGGTCCCGTTAAGCGACATTGCGGCCGGTTTAAACGTCGCGGGGCATTGATGCGGCACTGAACGGCGTGGGAACGGCGGCTGTTACCCCTGGAGCCGTCGCGCCGACCGGGCCTTTATTGTTCGGCACCGAAACTGCCCGGCCGCTGGTGCTCGTTTTATGGATGTCACTCCCCGCCCGGACACTTCTCGACGTGGAAATAAAACACGCGGGGCAATTAGCTCGTTATCTTTTATCGGAAAGCTGGATAGCCTCGGAATGTCGGACCCACCAATCCACAGATGCCGACGGCAGCAGCCGGCTTTACGCTCCATCATCGAGCGCGTTTTGTCCAATTTGACCTCGTTGCGGTTGGCGCGGCGGCGCTTCCGTACGCCGTGCGGCCCGTGCGCGCTGCGGTTTCCGAGCCGGTTGCCGACTGCCGACCGTTGCCGACTGCCGTTATTTACGGCGGGGCGAGTCGACCGTGTGATTTATTTGTACCTGGTGTGGCTCGCATGGCAGTCGGCCGCGAGCGCCGGAACGTGGCCGACCAAGAGCGATCAGGGTCATATCTGAGGTGGCATCTACCAGCAACGGTTGGCATACCGCCAGCCAGCTGGTCGACAAGTTGCGGTAACCGCCATCGGTGTCGCCACCACTGGTCAGGCGGGAGGGTGAGTGCCTCTCAAGCTTGGTGAAACTTAGCATTACATCCACGTATACCTATCTATGCACGCGGGAGACATCTCGCGAGTACCTCTTCCAAGCAAATTATGCCTGGAAGAAATATCATCGTAATATTAATTCATGGTAAAATTAACGAAGAAATATTAGCTAAGTCCTCCATTTTGACTGCATTGCATCGCACCTTTATTTCCACATCTGTAACCTTCAAAATTTTCCGAATTCCGGCTCCCTGGATGTGTCACCGATTTCCTGGAACACACTGGGTTTTAAGAGCGCAAAGTGTGCGTGCTTAAAAACTAAATCAAGAACCATACATCGTGTATCACCATTCCGCACCGCACTGAATATAACAGTATATTATTTGGCATTGAAAACAACGGCAACACCAACAGCAAACATTTCACACCGTACCGAATATACCAGTGCGTAATTTGGAATCGTCAGAAACGGTAGCATTAACGGATAACAAGGAAATGTTGCAGAGGGACGCACTGAGCAATGCTACATTTGAAGATGATTATGGATTATAAGAAATAGTTGAATATCAATATTACATGAGAACAAAATCACAAACTGGTCTTGTATATTTCGGGTTCGAACCTTCATGGGAGGCGGATCTTCGAAAGAAATCCGAAGCCCGAAATATATGGGGCTAGTTTGTGACTTTGTTTTCAATTAACATGAACACTTCCTCGCCTCTCAAAGCCATCTTCAAGACGACAGAGACGGCAAAACAACAGGGCATGCCTCAGGAAGCTACAACGAGGAAACACAACACCTCATTGGAGCTGCCCATGATCATCATATTTGGGCTTGTTATTTTGAGTTGGCATATACAAAGAATAATGACGAAAGGTTCACGAGTTGAAGAGCTCCATCTTAAACGGTTCGCAAACGACATGAAAAAATCATGGCGGGAGAAGTGGTGACGGAGTCCGCCGCCCACGCGTGCCAATAAGGCTAGGAGATCGCCAACTACAGGATCATTTTACGCCCGTGAATATTACCATCTATCGTGCCGCGCGTTAGAAACCTCCGGGAACATCCGGGAAGCGACACCAGCACATCGGTCCACATCGTGCGACGGACAAATTTAACTAAACTCGCGCACCGCGACCGATGGGGTGTTGCAACATTGCAGGCCGGCTTCTGGCCGAGTCGCGAAAGTTTGTTTCCACCATGGTGGGACTCGAACCCGCCACCAGCCGCTTTCGACACGGCCAGGCGTGACGGGCCGGCCGGCTGGGCGTGACGGGCCGGCCGGCCGGCGGGTGGTTCGTAGCACGGCGAGCGACGGCGACCGCCGGCGGACAGGACGGGCACGCGCACGCGCCGACAGCGGCACAGCGACCGGAGTACATACGTCCCGGACACCGCTGTGCCGGCCGGGCTGGCGAGATGAACAGCGGCCGCGTGATCGATCGACCAGTTATGGACGACTAATGAACCGGTCGGGCGGATTTATCGCCTGCTTGGCCGCGCCGGCCGCCCCTCGGAGGCGCGCCCGAGAAACTGTGCCGCCGCGTTTCTCCGCTGTCCGATGTCCATGTCCGACACGCACATGCCGAGCCGGCCTTATGTTGTGGAGAGCCGCATGTTTGTTGTGCGGCTCGCGTGCGTGTGTGCTGGAGAACATTGGGCTCTGTCGGCGTGTTCGCAAGCGGCGTCAACATCCAGCCATTCAGTTGACTTATCTGTCCCATGCGATCGCATCGTGAGGCGGGTACCAACGTTTGGACATAGCTGACGTGAGGGTGTGGAGGGCTACCATGAGCATGCTCTAGAGATTGCTCCTCTTAAATTACGCTCAGTACGCACTAAGCGTTTGAAACATGCACGACATTAAGCCATTTGGGGTTCGTGTGATTTGTATTAACTTGCAGAAAAGCGTCACGAAGACATGGTGAAAGCAACACAGGGAGTGGAAATTGTCATCTCAATGTTTTTGTTTAAATAAATAACCTCATTCCTTGCAAGGTTACGGTAATTTACTGAGGTTGTCGATATGTCGGCGGCTATTTCGCCCCACGGCGAGCTCACGGCCCCCCAGCTAGAGTCTGAGTCGCCAGTGTCGGTACCTCCACACTGTCAGTACCAGAGCCTGAGTCGTCCGTGTCGGTACCTTCACACCGTCAGTACCAGAGCCTTAGTCGTCAGTACCAGAGCCTGAGTCGTCCGTACCAAAGCCTTAAGCTACCATTTAAACAGACGACACCTATCCATGGGAGGTTCTATGACCAGAGTGTACCATACGGCATCTATGCATCGAGTGTTTTGCAAGCGATCCATCGGGGGTGTTCACCTGCCCATTCTGTCGCGCCTCACGCTGCCTGACCTGTGAACTGATTGATTGATTGATTGATTCGCATTTGGTGGAAGCTCCATACGCCCCATCCAATCGGTAACCTTTCGTTCAGTTGGTGATCTCGACAGAGTTTCCACCACGGCTCGGAGCGAAGGCCAGGCCTGGCTCGATATTGCTCCTCTGTAATGCATTGGAAAATGCGGAGGTCGCTCGTGAATGACGTTGAGCTCAGACGAATGGGCGTCGTCTGTACGTTGCTGATTTTCGTGGACGAATGTGCGGAGGGATCGGATTTGATGCAAATTAGCACCGGTTCTCTGGTGGATAATCTCGGATGCTGCCAATGCATGAGATAATAAGCCAGGTGCTCGACCGAGTCGATCCCGCCCAATCCCGCTCACCTTATTGACCAGACTTGGCAACAGTGCAGGCAGGGATCATGTCCGGACTCACAAGCCACGCCTGGGTCTGGACATTGTTGCAGCGTTTCGATCTAGCTGAGCGCTTCTCGGTATTGTTGCTGTGTGTCGATGTTGCTGGTGGAGGAAATTTCAATGGCTCAGCCGAGCAGATCCGGCCTGCCCTGTACAGCGGGGTGCGCCTCTAGACCGGCCCCGATGTGTCTCAGGGTCGGATCCTGTCTGTACCGGTACATCGGCCAGGTGGCGGTGCGGCGGGGTCGGATCCTGTCTGCACCGGTACACCGGCCAGGTGGTGGTGCAGCGGGCCAGACCCGCCCCGGTATGTCTCAGGGTCGGATCCTGTCTGCACCGGTACACCGGCCAGGTGGCGGTGCGGTGGTGCAGACCCGCCCCGGTTGTCTCAGGGTCGGATCCTGTCTGTACCGGTACATCGGCCAGGTGGCGGTGCGGCGGGGTCCACTCCAGACCCGCCCCGGTGTGTCTCAGGGTCGGATCCTGTCTGTGCCGGTACACCGGCCAGGTGGTGGTGCAGCGGGGTCCGCTCCAGACCCGCCCCGGTATGTCTCAGGGTCGGATCCTGTCTGCGCCGGTACACCGGCCAGGTGGCGGTAATCTGTGGTCGTGCGCTGGGTCGCCCCTGCTGTCAACGGCACATGGGAGGACGACGGCAGCCCGGCTGCCGTCAATTGTCCGGCGAGGAGGCCGGCCGCCACCCCTTGTCCTCCCCCTCCGAAGGTGCGCGGCCGGCTGACAATGGCGCGCCCGCTCGGGCCGGCCGCGCTGCCGCCGCCGTCGTCGCACGCGCTCCCCGTCTCGACGCCACTCCCATCGCAGACGGCTGCGCTCCTGGAGACGACTCGGCCGGCTGACAATGCGGCCGGGCCCGGCGGCGGCGCGTCCGTTAGACCCCTTCTTGTGTCGCCGTGGCCGGCGGTGCTGCGCATTGTCGCCGGTGGCATTGTTGCCGGTCGCATTGTCGCCGTGCGGTGCGACACCTGCCGACCCTCGAGGACCACGTGGCGCCGGTGCCCTCGTCGGACGGCGGAAGCCTGTTCGGCGACTCGTGCGGCGTCCGTTGCAGGGGAACTTCAGTGTCGATCGAGATCTGTGTGTGTGTGTGTGGTGTTTTCCCCCTATTGTCACGTCACGGAAGGGCTCCTCTGGCGTGCTCCTGTGGCGGCGTTCCCTGTGTTGCTCGTATCAATGGAGAGAACATGCGATGGGTCGAGACGTAGGCCATCGACGAACATGGAATGACCTCCCCCGGGTCAGAGGCATCGTATGAAGTTGCCCTTCGATGGTGGCCGAGCCTTGTCAGTGGCCGGCGCAGTCGGTGTGGGTTTAATCGTTCAGAATTGTTTGATCAGCGCTTTTCGCTCTCTGTTATTGATGACTGATTGCGAGACACGCCGACGGTCGTGTGGATTGATATTGATCGACGTGGAGAGCGATTCCTCCTCCTGTGGACTTTATGCGGACCACCATCACTCATCGTTGAATGCAGTTCGTTGCGTCCAAGCTTGAAGACTTGAAGATACGTATGCTTTTGCCTCACTCGGGTGATTTACGGGACGGGCAAGTGCTAGACAGAAGCATGTCACCACTGATACGCTAGTTGATGGACCTCGACCAGCTATGTTCTCATTCCGCTTCATCGCCAAGAGCTGACGAGGGTGACCAGCCCAATCATGGACCGCCGGTCCCGGAGCTGGTGGGCTTGACCAGCCCAGTCCCGCACCGACAGTCCCAGAGCTGGTGGGCCTGACCAGCCCAGTCCCGCACCGACAGTCCCAGAGCTGGTGGGCCTGACCAGCCCAGTCCCGCACCGACAGTCCCAGAGCTGGTGGGCCTGACCAGCCCAATCCCGCACCGACAGTCCCAGAGCTGGTGGGCCTGACCAGCCCAGTCCCGCACCGACAGTCCCGGAGCTGGTGGGCCTGACCAGCCCAGTCCCGCACCGACAGTCCCAGAGCTGGTGGGCCTGACTAGCCCAGTCACGCACCGACAGTCCCAGAGCTGGTGGGCCTGACCAGCCCAGTCCCGCACCGACAGTCCCAGAGCTGGTGGGCCTGACCAGCCCAATCGCGCACCGACAGTCCCGGAGCTGGTGGGCCTGACCAGCCCAATCCAGCACCGACAGTTCCAGGCTGGTGGGCCTGACCAGCCCAGTCCCGCACCGACAGTCCCAGAGCTGGTGGGCCTGACCAGCCCAGTCCCGCACCGACAGTCCCAGAGCTGGCGGGCCTGACCAGCCCAGTCCCGCACCGACAGTCCCGGAGCTGGTGGGTCTGACCAGCCCAATCCTGCAGCGCCGGTGCCGGACGCCGGTACTGTTCTGACACACGGCCGGTGAGGCCCCGCAGGCCAGGCGCCGATTTCGCCTTCGAACGAGCGTCGTCCATCATCCGACCGGCGGTGACCTCGTTCGTCGCTTTTTGTGCCACTCAGCGGGCGGCGAGCCGTAATTGTCCGGGGAACGAGCAGCCGACGGTCACGGGCGTCGGTCTGGACGATCGTTCCACTCAGGGGACTGTGAAGCGCCGGGCACTGCGATGCCGACGGCAGGCGCGCGAGGGAAATGTTCACCACTCAGGTAACAGTGCAGGCAGTCCACTCCTACCCGTCAATACTCTCCAGCCGCCATTCTCCATTCCAAAGCTTTCGCTTGCTCTCCTCCAAAATCACTGCTAGGTATAACATATTGACTTACACTGCAAGCAAAGGATAAATCAAGAGATGATTCCGCTTTCATCGAACTAAAAGGTTTACGCGTTCAGAAGAACATAATATGAACTTAGTTCGACGAGTTAATAAAGGACTGCAAACAAAAATGTTCGAGAACTCGTGTAGTACTCACGAAAGGCCAGTGCCGGTTGGTATTCACTCGAGTTGCTACCATTCCAGGTTGAGACGAAAGGTTCAGCATTCTTGCACGGTGAATCTGCACCTGCCCATAATTTCCGACACCCATCTCGGTCCCTACTATCAACGGCAGCGCCTAAGGCATGGTGAAGACTTTATGTCGGATTGTGGGGAAGGATGGAGGTAGACATCCTAGCTTGCTCTAAGCAAGTATTACATCAATTCCATGGTACACACTGGTCAACATGGACCCACAATGAATAGGATCCCAAGTCTGAACAGCAGCCTCCATTGATGAAGACTCTAGACCACACATTGCTCTGTCGGACCGCGAGAAATTTGGTTCGTCACCCTCCACCGCCAGGCATGGTGAGCACAGTGCAACTTGCACCACTCCGACAACCGAGCACCCAGTCTCTCTGTTGCTCCCAGGTACAGGCGAAATTGACAGGCAGTGGCGATGCTGACAGGCATGGGCGAAGCTGACAGGCACGGACGAGGCTAACAGACTAGGGCAAGGCTGACAGGCACGAGCGATGCTGACAAACACGAGCGAGGCTGACAGTTTCCGCGGGCGGCCGACGGCGGCGCAACTCCTGCCTCCAGGCACATGGTGCGGCGACAGCCGAGGGACGGGCGGGCCTGGCCGTCGGACGAGAGGCCAGCTGGCCGCCGGACGGCCGTGTTGGCCGTCAGACCGGCGCTGGGTGCCGTCGTCGTTATCATCAGTCGTGAGGGGGGTTTTCACGAGCGTGACATTATTACTGTAATTACCGTGAGAGGCAGCGACTGTCAACGCCATGGGAAATTGGCGGGGACATGCTGAGGCAGGGGCGGAAGCATGTGGAGAAGACAGCTGGTAACACGTGGAGATAGTATGAGACACGGGGACACCGTATGAGACATGCGGAGGAAGCCCGGCACGCGTGGGGAAGTTGGGAAGCATAGAGCTGTCTGGAGACAGCTGGTAACACGTGGAGATAGTATGAGACACGTGGACACCGTCTGAGACATGCGGAGAAAGCCGGGCACGCATGGGGAAGTTGGGGAGTATAGAGCTGTCTGGAGACAGTCGGAGACACGTGGACGTGGATGCCGTCTGAGACATTCGGAGATAGCCAGGGACACGTGTGGACAGTTGAGTGCATGTGACACCGTCTGATACATGTTGATACAGCCGGAGACATATGGGGTCAGCCGGGGACAGTCGGGGACAGTCGGGGAAATGTGGACACCGTCTCATGCATGTATATATAGCCGGGGATACGTGGCGACATTTTGAGACATGTGAGATATCTGGAGACAGTCGGATGCACATGGAAGCGACCAAGGACACTAGCGGCTGAGGCCGACGCGGTGTTCGCGTCGGCTTCAGCCGCTTTTGAAGCCGCTCGTCGGGGCGCTCCCGCATTCCCGCATTCTTGGGCCACTCGCCGCCATATGTGGTGGCACACCATCATCTGGGGCGGCGCACCATCATCTGGGGCGGCGCACCACCATCAGGGGCGGCGCACCACCATCTGGGGCGGCGCACCACCATCTGGGGCGGCGCATCACCATCTGGGGCGGCGCACCACCATCTGGGGCGGCGCACCACCATCTGGGGCGGCGCACCACCATCTGGGGCGGCGCACCACCATCTGGGGCGGCGCACCACCATCTGGGGCGGCGCACCACCATCTGGGGCGGCGCACCATCTTATGAACGCGCCTGTCGACCAGATGTCGGCCGTCGGCACACCAGAGGGCGCCGCGAGGCCGCCGAGCTCGACCTCGACCGCTGCACATCGCGTCGGAACTGTGCCAAAACAGCAGCGAGTGTAGTGGCGCTGTTTGCAGCGCCTGAGCTGTGCGAAACGGCGATGGGTGTTCAGACGCTGTTTGTCGGGCCTGAGCTGTGCGAAACAGCGATGGGTGAACAGACGCTGTTTGTGGACTGAGCTGTGCGAAACAGGCGAGTGTAGTGGCGCTGTTTGCAGCGCCTGAGCTGTGCGAAACGGCGATGGGTGTTCAGACGCTGTTTGTCGGGCCTGAGCTGTGCGAAACAGCGACGGGTGTTCAGACGCTGTTTGTCGGGCCTGAGCTGTGCGAAACAGCGACGGGTGTTCAGACGCTGTTTGTCGGGCCTGAGCTGCAACAAATAGCAGTGAACGTTCTGACTACTTCCTCAGACAAACGGGAATGTACATATAAATGCATGCTTTTTCTATGAAGTCAAGCATAATCTGATCTGATCATTTGACATTCCAGCTCCAGCTGAAGGTGCAGCTTTAAGAAGCTGGAAGGAATAACGTGACACAAAAGGCAGTTACGCATTTATGCGATTTACATTTGACATGCATAGGATGATGTTCATCGGCGTTCAATATTTAAGTTGCATTTTGCAAAATTACTATCATCAGGGTGGTTATCTCACTTTAAACTTGAAACGTCCAGAAAGGCGTCGGATAGCGTGGCGGATAGCGACAGATAGCGACAAATAACGACAGATAGCGACAGATAGCGACAGATAGTTACGGATAGCAACAGATGGCGACAGATAGCTCTGCATGGGAAGCGACAGATAGCGCTTCCATTTATGGTTTCATCCTCTGTGTTGCCTATGTATTGTTATTGGTGCTGATGCCGAATGCGAGACCTGTAGTGCGGAGGTGCCAGTGAGAGTAAGCCACGATGTGCCGACTGTTCCCATCACCGTCCGGTCCTCCCCACCTCACTGCACGGTATCGGAGACGCGCCACGGCGCTGGACACGGATGGTACTGGACACGGCGCCCGTCCGTGTTCAGTACCACCCGGGTCCAGTACCGTTCGGGTCTAGTGGTGTCCGTGTCCAGTACCGTTCGGGTCTAGTGGTGTCCGTGTCCAGTATCGTCCGTGTCCAGTACCGTCCGTGTCCAGTACCGTCCGTGTCCAGTACCGTCCGTGTCCAGTACCGTCCGTGTCCAGTACCGTCCGTGTCAGTACCGTCGTGTCAGTACCGTCGTGTCAGTACCTCCGTGTCAGTACCGTGTGTCAGTAGGAGTCAGTACCGTCGTTAGTACCGTCCGTGTCCAGTACCGTCCGTGTCCAGTACCGTCCGTGTCCAATACCGTCCATGTCCAGTACCGTCCATGTCCAGTACCGTCCATGTCCAGTACCGTCCATGTCCAGTACCGTCCGTGTCCAGTACCGTCCGTGTCCAGTACCGTCCGTGTCCAGTACCGTCCGTGTCCAGTACCGTCCGTGTCCAGTACCGTCCGTGTCCAGTACCGTGTCTACCGTCCATGCCAGTCCCGTCTGGACCCGGTGCCGTCCGGGCCCAGTACTGTCCGGGTCCAGTACCGTCTCCGGGTCCAGTACCGTCTCCGGATCCAGTACCATCTCCAGAGCCAGTACGCTCACTAGTACCGTCCGGGCTCAGTACCGACCGAGCCCAGTACCGACCGAGCCCAGTACTATCTCCGGAGCCAGAACCGTCTCCGGAGCCAGTACGCGCAGCAGTGGCGGCGGCGCCGATCGATCTCGCTCCCGGCGACACCTGGCCGGGCGGGTGGCTGTCGGACGCGTCTTCTGCGCCTCACCGATCGCGCCTCGCTTCGCCGTCGGTCCAGCAGGCGGCGCCACCTGGCGTCGCCAGGCGGCGCTAGCGGCCGCCACAGCTGTGTTATAGGTGGCGCCGCCGTCGTCGTCGCTGGTGGCGGCGAGAGAAGCGCGACTTGACTACTCAGCTGGCGCGGCGGGGTGCGCGCAGCTCATCACACTCACCGCGCAGCGCAGCACCGGGATTGACCGAATTGACGGATTGACGGAATGACTGGAACTGGTCTCTAGAACTCTGCTGTCTGGCTGGCTGTCGGCCTTACTGTGAGCGAGGCTGTGGGTGTGGCTGTGGGTGTGGCTGTGGGTGTGGCTGTGGGTGTGGTTGTGGGTGTGGCTGTGGGTGTGGCTGTGGGTGTGGCTGTGGGTGTGGCTGTGGGTGTGGCTGTGGGTGTGGTTGTGGGTGTGGGTGTGGCTGTGGGTGTGTTTGTGGTTGTGGGTGTGGTTGTAGTTATGGGTGTGGTTGTGGGTGTGGTTGTGGGTGTGGTTGTGGCTGTGGGTGTGGGTGTGGCTGTGGGTGTGGTTGTGGGTGTGGCTGTGATTGTGGGTGTGGTTGTGGTTGTGGGTGTGGTTGTGGGTGTGGTTGTGGGTGTGGCTGTGGGTGTGGCTGTGGGTGTGGTTGTGGGTGTGGTTGTGGGTGTGGTTGTGGGTGTGGTTGTGGTTGTGGTGAGTGTGGCTGTGGGTGTGGTTGTGGGTGTGGGTGTGGTTGTGGGTGTGGTTGTGGGTGTGGTTGTGGGTGTGGTTGTGGGTGTGGTTGTGGGTGTGGTTGTGGGTGTGGCTGTGTGTGTGGCTGTGGGTGTGGCTGTGGGTGTGGCTGTGGGTGTGGGTGTGGCTGTGGGTGTGGCTGTGGGTGTGGCTGTGGGTGTGCCTGTGGGTGTGGGTGTGGTCGTGGGTGTGGCTGTGGGTGTGCCTGTGGGTGTGGCTGCGAGTATGGGTGTGGCTGTTGTTGTGGCTGTGGGTGCTGCTGTGAATGTGGCTGTGGGTGCTGCTGTGAGTGTGGGCCCACCGCAGTGAACGCGACTTATGCTGAGCCATGCTGTCTTACCGCCGTGCCATCGCACCTCCGCACCACCATACCTCACGCTGCAGGCACCCCTCGACATCGAGGGTTGACGATCACACCGTCAGCCGGAGGCTCGAGGGACGGGTCACGGCCGGCTCGCCGCAGGCACTTGGCCGTCGGAACTAACTGCGACCAGGCGTCGTCAACGTGCCGACTACAGACACTTCATTTCCGGGCCGGCCGGCCGGAAATGGGGTAGCAGCCGCGGTTTTCGGTGGCGAGGGTCGGAATTTATTAGTCGACTCAGGCATCTCCATCTGGTAGATCCCCTCCCACCCTTCAAGGTAGTTGCACATTTCAGATTTCGTGATGAAAACTTATGGCTGCTCTACAACTTCGCTTGTTAGCTCTATTCGCTATTCCTCAGCGACGTAGATGCTCTGATATAAGTAAAAACAAGCCTCCTCGTGCTATTGCGTGTCGGTCTCCATGAACAATGGTTAGTTCTTTCCGTGCTCAACACGTTCGCTCTTGTGTTCACTCGCCGTTGTCTATGTTGCTGTTTCTGCTTTTGTTTGTGTTCTTGGAATCCCGACTGACGTCTTCAACCCAGCAGAAACTGCTAAATACCAGATTTCGTCCGATGTTGCATGGATCGTAGACGCCGGTGTTCTTGTCGGCGTGGGTGTCGATGTCGGTGTCGGTATCAGTGTTGGTGACGGGTGTCGGTGTCGGTATCGGTGACGGCATGGGTATCAGTGTCGGTACCGCCATCAGTATCAGTGACGTTATATGCGTCGGTGTCGGCGTTGATATCGGTGACGGTGTACGTGTCGGTGTCGGTCCTTGTCGGTTCCCTGTCGGTTCCTTGTCGGTGCCTTGTCGGTGTTCGAACGGTCATTAGTCGGCACGACAGCGGCCCGCTAGCGTCATATTCTCGAGAACTCAATATCGCCCGTATCGGCCCGTCCAGGCCGCTGTCAGGTTGTGAGAATGGAATTGTGACCGGTGATTAATGACGTCATTTGACCGGATCAGGCGCGGATCACATTGTTTGGTGGCCAAAAAAGCCCGCGTTTTTGCAGTCTAATTGCTTCCGGTGCCGTCGGTTGGTAATTGACGCACTCTGGGCAGCTGGCCCGGAGGATGGCGATAATGACCACCCGATCCGTCACGGAGTCACCGCCGTCACAGCTCTGCCGGCCGGTCACCGCGAGTAATGCAGCAGTGGCATCAGGCAGACTGACCGGCAACCTCGCCAACACCTGCCACAGATTTGCCGCCCAGTGAACAGAAATTTGTGACATTGATTAGGGGTGGTGAAGGCCATATTTTAGGTATGGGTCCGGCAAGTTAGCGTGAGAAAATCCCTCCAGTGATCAACAAATTTCTTCGTATTTTGGCTGCGTGGGTGGTCAGATTAGCTCCTCCCTTCCAAGTTTTGCCTTTCGTGCATGGCTAGAGATCTTTCACCAAGACAACGGAGTCAAAGTCCTTATTTCCAGGGCACTTTTCGGATTGAACAGGGAAGATAACTACGTAGCACAAATAGGGTAACACATCAGGGCAGGTCCGGGCCTCGGACCCTCCTGGGATCTCCAGCCATGCTTTCGGCATATTTTGTCGCTGTCGTCGCTCCCAGTAAAAGTTCCTGAAATATGCCTTAGTTGGTGGCAATGTAATTTCCTATCGAACCTTCCATTATTGGGTGTGGGAGAGGGGACTAATGCTAAATCCAAATTGCATGCAAAGAGTGAGCCATTAATTGGGACGAGGTCCCGCACGAAAGTATGTAAAATGACAACCCTTCCACATTAATATAAAAACGGTGTATCAAAGTGCATGGGAAGCTTCTGGTTGCCACGAACTTTAAATGTTTGATATCTGGAATATAGGTACAATAAATTGCATGTACAAACATTAAATACGATGATGTAACACAATTTGCTTTCGAGTAGTACACGGGAGCACCACACTGACTTCAAGCAAAAGTTAGCTGACATCAGCTGTACGGTACATGGTAGATGGCCGCGGGTACGACTGATCTATAGGTAATCAGTGTAACACATAGAAAACGACAACAAAAGTGTCGTGACTGCAGTTGTTCCCAGCGGATTTCCCATTTGGTGTCGTTTTCAAACCCAAATTCCACATTTTTCCCGCTGTTTGAATGTGGTCAGCAGAGTGGCTATCGAGTGGCGTTGGGACGGGTCAGACGGCGTGTGCATTCAACACGTGCATGCGGCATATGGATACGGAACGTACATACGGTACATGCATTCGACACGTGCATTCGACACGCGCATTCAACGCATGCATTCGGTACGTGTATACGGCACGTGCATACGACATGTACATACGGCACGTGCATACGGCACGTGTATGCACCACCTGCAGACGGCGCGTACGGCCGGCTGCCTAACACGGCATGGCTGATGACTATCTGCTCCGTGTCTGAGCTGTCACTGCAGGCCACGGTACCGTTCCCGGCGGGTGTTGACGTCCAGCGTGGGGCGCGGTGTGGCCGGCCGGCCGGGACGGGTCATGTGATGATGTCACCTGACGTGGTGACGTGGCTGCTGGACCCGCAGCCGGCCGGGACGTGTCATGTGATGATGTCACCTGACGTGGTGACGTGGCTGCTGGACCCGCAGCCGGCCGGGACGTGTCATGTGATGATGTCACCTGACGTGGTGATGATGTCACCTGGCGTGGTGATGATGTCGCCTGACGTTGTGATGATGTCGCCTGACGTGGTGATGATGTCACCTGACGTGGTGACGTGGCTGCTGGACCCGCAGCCGGCCGGGACGTGTCATGTGATGATGTCACCTGACGTGGTGACGTGGCTGCTGGACCCGCAGCCGGCCGGGACGTGTCATGTGATGATGTCACCTGACGTGGTGACGTGGCTGCTGGACCCGCAGCCGACCGTCCACCGCGGAAGGCCGGGAGAATGGGCTGACTTGTCGACAGTGACCTTGACCGAGGGGGGGGGTCTGATGTGTGAGCTGGTGTGTGGGCAGTGTCCCATTTATAAGATCATGTTGGTCGGCGTTCAATATTTGGGTTTCATTTTTGCGAGCATGTCATCACAGTGGTTATCTCACCTCAAACGTGACGCGCCCAGATGGGAGTCGGATAGCGCCGCGGATAGCGACGGATAGCGGCGGATAGCGGCGGATAGCGGCGGGTAGCGCCACATCAGGCGTGTTCCGATGTATTGTTGCACCCTCCGTGTTGCCCACATATTGTAATTAGTGCTGAGGCCGACTGGCGGGAGCTGTGGCGGGTAAGTGACAGTAACGATGTGTCGACTGTTCCGTCGCCGTCCGCTCCTCCCCACTTCACCGCACTGTATCGGAGATCGTGACGACCGGTGATATAAAGTAGCGGTCTGTGACTTTATTAGCATACGCTTTAGAGAAGCAATCGCTGCACAGTCCAGCATAAAGGTACCGCACCATAACAAAATAATCATAGGCTATGCGACTTGCATAATTCATTTAGCGACAAGACGGACTTTAGCGAAATAAGTAGATAACAAAGCTAGTCAGAAGCAAAGGAAACCGCACTTTTAAAAACAGGTCGAACGGACAGCCTGTTTGCATTGTAATGCACTTGACACTGGTTTTCAGCAGCGTGCTAATTCACCCACTGCCGTGCCTTGTATACCGGAAGGTAACGTTCCACGGTTGCCAGGATAACATTAAATTGTTAGTAATAGTGCGATGCGATTTCCCCATCCCTCGGCACGGTTAGCTCTTGCTGTCCCCGAATTTCAGGCTTCGCGCGTGCAATCGTAGCTCAATAAGTTGTTCTGCAATGGCTACCGGGCATATGAAGTGAACGAAAACGCAATGTACAATGAACCGCCGCCGTACTCGATATTAATATGGATCCAAGACGTAAGGTTTTGGATGTTTACTTTTCTTTTTCCGAGTAGTAGCTATCCCGAAGTGAACCAATGGATTGAGAAGAGAACATAGATATATAAATTAAAGGGACAGCTGACTTTCCTCTTTTGCCAAATTTATATCGTCGTGTGCTGTCGTGTGCGCTATCGTGTGCGCTATCGTGGCTGTCGTGTGCGCTATCTTGCCACCCCTGACTGATGGCGGAGGACTCCTCGTGATAGCGGAAGACTGGACTTTTAGGCACAAAATGCCGACATTCAGTCGGTTAAGACCGACTAAGATCGACTAAGATCACTTTCAGTGCAAGTGATCTCATGTCAGAACTTCAGCTGGTCTGAAGAACACACTCCAACAATTTGGAATCGAACACACCTAGCGCACGCTGCCAAGAAGTGCTTCATCATTTGCCCGTTAGTTGTCTAGCACACTGGGAAGATGGCGGGTTAGAACATATTCATGCTTTATGCGCACGTTACCAAGAAGTGCTTCATCACTTGTTGGCTAGCTATGTGGCACACCGGGAAGATGACGAGTTAGCACATATCCATGCATTACCACACAGATAATGATTGGGAAGACGAGGACGTTTCGCCAGATTCAAACCCGACTGGAGTTCTTGATCGTGGAAATGCCGCTCCATTTGTGGCAATCACATTGGTTGTGGTGTCGCTCTGTTGTGTCATCGTTGGCTGCGTGGTGTGCGGCCTTCTACCTGCCCGATCGTCAGGGGTTGTCACGGGGTCAGCGATCACCAGAAGTCGTCACGGGGTCAGAGATCACCAGAGGTCATCACGGGGTCAGAGATCGTCAGAGGTCGTCACGGGGCCATTGATCGCCAGAGGTCATCACGGGGTCTGAGATCGTCAGAAGTCGGCACGGGGTCAGAGATCACCAGAAGTCGTCACGGGGTCAGCGATCACCAGAGTTCGTCACAGGGCCAGAGACCGTCAGATATCGTCACGGGGTCAGATGTCACCGGATGTCGTCACGGGGTCAGAGATCACCAGGGTTCGCGGCGGGGCTAGAGATCACCGGCGGTTGCACAGATGTCAGACGGAAAGGAATCTGCAGCTGCTGCCTCGAATCTTGGTATTTCCACCGTTTCCGGTGTGCAGTTGCACTTGCCGTTGAGATAAACAGGACGCGGTGGATGTTCTGCTGCTGCCGTGCCAGTCAGATAGTGCGATGAGCTCAGCCGCGCTACTGTTGTCGATGTATTTTCCAGAGTGTTTGCCGTTGATATCATTCCGGCGTCTCCGTGTAGTTTGCACGGGCTTTGCGGAGCGAAGTTTGGCGGGTTTGGCAATGTTTGGCAATGTCTTCGGCCGCAGGGCGGGGCGATCGCCTTCATGTATTCCACGGCAAAAGTCAGTGGCGGCTGGCGGTGTGAGTAGGAGTGACAAGAAAAGCGTGGTGGGGCGATGGTCAGGGGCGCGGTTTTTCCAGACAGGTGCTCCTGACTGATACAATTTAAGAGGGGGTGTGCACTCAAAGGCCCCTAGGTGGACACCGCTTTTACTCAGAGAACCACTTTCGACTGAACAATCCGAGGGGAGGGGGTGCGATCGACCATCCTGTTCCATCGTCTCGGACTCCTGTGTCCAGTCACAGAGCCGCCTGTTTCCAGTCACAGATCCGCGTGTTTCCAGTCACAGACGCCTGTTCCCAGTCACACAGCCGCCTATTTCCAGTTGAGGGGCGCAGCCGAAGAGCCGCTGGTTAGCCGCCCGTCTCCCGCTGACTGCCCCGTGGTGGTGATCTCGAACGAGTGTGAATCGACTGGGAGTCGAGTCGGAAATGCGGTAACCAGCGAAGCACCGGAATAGCGAGTGACCGAGCTCCGTTAACACTTCATCAAAGCGGGCCAGTTCGTTCAGCTGAACTGGTGTCGCTCATGCATAGGAGCACACTCGCTAGAGCTTCGCCTTCGATGGTAATCACGCTCAGCTCGACTTTTGTCGCTGATGGGTGGGAGCACACACGCTAGGGGTTCGACTTCGCTGTTGATCACGCTCGAGGCGCCCATACTCGTCCCGGCAAAGCCGTGGTTTTGTCTCTCTCGCTGTCTTTCCTCAGCATAATGTCACGGCTGCGTCATCATTCCTGTGTATAGCACCAGATAGCGAGGTCCGGATATTGTATTTGCGTCCAAGTTGAATAGCGCTGACCTTATCGGCTGTTCACACCCGATGGACGGTCGCGTAGTGCAGAGCGCATCGCCACCCCCGACAGTCAGCTGGCGCGCAACAAATGCACAGTTGCAGGTTTTCCGACGCTCACACGTGAGGTTAGCCTTCGAGCCGTGCGCAAGTGCTGTACATGAGCAGCGATACTTCGAATACGATGCGATCAGAAAAAACGCACGAAAACATCGCTAAACTTTTCAGATGTTTTGGTATAGCATGAACCGAATTCAAGAGCAACATATTCGTACGTTTTCCAAATTGCATGGACTTCGGAGGTTCCGCTACTTAGCATACACACGGAGAAGCCGTCGGTCGTCTGTGCAGGTGAGGAAGAGCGATCACAGGACATATTCGAGCTTTTTTGTTGCTTTTTGCTGTCTTTTCCAATTCGACGTCATGACGATGTGTGGACAAAAATCGCCGATTTCGGTCGCGTTCACAAATTGAGCAGCCGGTCACGTGTGACGGTTTTCTGCGTATTTATGTATGGTTAAGTTAAATCACAATTGGAATGTTTTCCAACATTGGCTTTTCACATCTGAGCGCGAGCTGAGTGTGTTGCGAAGTGTCTTTCAGCCGACCTCTGTGCTCCCGACAAGCTACTTACATTGGGTGTCCAACAGAATGTCAATGTATATTCGCTTTGGCAGACGAATCATTCCCCTCCCGACTGATTTCCCACCGTCTGTGCCGGTCAGTTGTGGCCACGAAACTGGGCTGGGTTTTCACATGACCTGGAGCCGCCATGCTGGGGCTAGGGCGGGTAGTTGGTCGGTGAGCCGACTGCGGCTATAATTGGCTAATTCAAAAGGCGGGTAATCAGTGGGAAGCCGATTGCGGCTATAATGGGCCAATGCCAATGACGAGTAATTTGTGGGAAGCCGATTATGGCTATAATGGACTGATGCAATAGGCGGGTATTTGGTTGTTGCTCTGACTGCGGCTATAATGATCTAACGTCAAAGACGGATACTTAGTGGGTGCGCCAGCTGAGGCTATAATGGACTAACGCCAATATTTGGCACTTGGCTGAAGACGTTTCAGATCGGTGCGATCATGCCAACCTGAGGGACTGGGGTCTGCTGTCCTTTTACCTTCGGCTGGTCCCCGGTCTTTCCCGTTCTGCCCTGTTCCATCCATGGTATAAGTGGATTTACCATTAGGTCGCCCTGCGAGTTGTTGGCTTCACGTGTACTCAGATCATGTCCGCGCGTCACCTGGTAGAGCCGAGCTTTATTGGGTGAACAGCGCGATCAGGCGATTTTTCGGTGGAGGAATCGAAACTCAATTTAACAGTCCTTTTTGTACTTTTTCGGTGATTGTTGACTTGGTGACATCCAGGCCTCTTCAATCTGCATCAGTTTTGTGGCGAGGTACATTTGCTGAAACATGTGGTGTCGCATGCCGTAGTTGTTGATATATCTGCTCTCCACAGGGGTAGATTCAGGCAGGGGACAAGCGCCCAGCCCCCCTCCCCACCCTTGAGATGGGCTGATTTGGAGCAAAATCGACCTTTATTCACGATTGGTGGAAAAACCTAGAACCACTTTAATTTGAGAGTACTGCTTTAAGCTTAGGGCCATAACATATAGCATCGAAATCTGAACAGGAGTTTTGCTTTCTTTACCACAATTGTATAATCTTGCACCTCGAATTCGGTTGGCTGGATCGGCCCCTGATGTCACGTGACACATTTCCTGGCACAATATGTTACCGCATGCCACATTTCCTGGCACAGCGTGTTACCTCATGCGGCATTTGCTCCGACATGCATGCAGCGCCGTGATCTATGAGCTGGGAAGTCACGCCTGCAGTGACTTTCGGTTCGCGTCCCATTTGGCGTTCCGCTATTCATGGCGTGGCGGTCCGACGCTCGCCGGGCGGGCAACTTTGCTTCCTGCGCCCGATGACGGGCTTGTGTTGCGTCGGCCACAGCCGTGGGAACAGCCGACGGCCGCCCGAGCTGTGGAGTCTCCTCTTTGACGGGGTGAACTCACTATTACCTGCGTCACGCCGCCCGTCGAATGGTGGACTCAATTTGTCTGCTCAACGGGCCATGGATTTACACTTACAGCATGAGTTGAGACTCCGTCGATTGGTGCAGTTCTGGAACCTGCTCAAAACATATTTAGCATTCCCCCTCTCAACTCAGCTCTCACTCTCCCTCTCTTTCTCTATCTCTAGCTCTCTCTTCTCCCTCCCTCCCTGTCTCTCTCTCTCTCTCTATCTCCTTTTTCCCTTCTGTCTCTTTCTTCCTCTCTCATTCTCTCTCTTTCTCCCCCTTTCCCTCTCTCACTCTCTCTCTCTCTCTCTCTCTCTCTCTTTGCCTCTTTTTTCTGAAGATGGTACGCACTGTCGTCTCCTCTGATTTTCTTCGCGACAAGCGATGTCGCCCGGTAGGCTGTTGTATCGGTCTTGGCTTCGATATTCGGTCACCGCTTGTGAAACTCCGCCACCCGTGACTAATCGTGATACTGTCGACGCAAATCGGGCCTGGCAGATCGCCGAGGAATGCAAGGTTCGGTCGGTGCATCGGCGAGCTGTTTGTCGGCAGCCACCGACGCTGCATCGATCACGACATATTTGCGGCCGCGGCAGCCCCGCCTGGCGGCGGTGTTTACCGCCACTGCCGCTCATGTCACCGACAGGCGGTTCCGGTGCCGCCACGTGCCAACATTTCGCCGCCAGCCTCCCCGACCGGTGGACCTGTCGGCGTGTCGGCGGCTGGCCGACTTCCAAACGCGGGCGTCGCTTCCGCTCGGGGCGATCGCGCATTCCGGCGGGAGTCGGTCCCGTCGGTCGCGTGCCGATCGGCGGTCCTCGGCCGTGACGTCACCGGCCGCCGGTGACGTCACAGTCAGGTGTGGCGCGCGCGCGTCGCGCTGCGAGGCCGGCCCGGGGGCGGCGCTGCCTTATCTGGCGCCCGTGTTCGGTCCGCCGGCCGGTTCTGCGTGGGTGACGACGTGCCGGGCCGCTGAGGCGTGCCGACGATGGCGTGGGAAGGACGACGGTGTCGACAGGCGGTCCTCACGCGCCGTCGCGTCGGCTCAGTGTCGCAACGGAGACGCGTGGGGCGGCTGGCGCTTTTTACCCGACCCTGAGTGAATGCCCGGTCTGAAAACAAGTTGTCGCCGTCCCGTCGCCAATTGTCGTGTCGTGTCAATGTGGCTGCGGCGATTAGGTGGGGACTGTTGGGTGCGTCAGCTGCTTCGGCTATATTGCACCCAGCGATTAGGACGAAGGAAGCTGGATATAAAGTGATGTTGCCTGGTTAGCTCAGTCGATAGAGTGCCGGTCTGCAGAGGTCACCGCGTCATTGCACAACGGATTGGAGTCACTTCACCTGCTCGCTATCAACGCCTTCGGCTGGGATGGTCAGTTGGCAGCTGGCCGTGCCAGATCGGGGTGCGGGCGGTACCAGGCGGCCGTTTCCTCTGTGTGGGTTCGCTAAACTTTAGGTTCAAATTGTGACATAGAATTGGAATATCTCCGATCGGTAGTTGGGTTCAGGGTCAAGCCTGCACTAAGCATTGAATTGAATTATATTAAGCATCTCCAACAATATTTCGAACTATATTAATATTATTGCAAATGCTTATGTATCATAGCTGAGACTTGCACAGTGGAATATACATTTGGTATTTATGGACAGTAGTTGTACCATATTAGTGTTAATATTATTACCAGTAAACCGCGTATGTTTATAAATAGAGCTCTGCTATCTTGGTTTTCTCCTGCGTGAATAAAACAGGGTTCGACTTGCTTTTCGGTGCCATATTCAGATAATCAACCTTGATGAAGACAAAGACAAAGACAAAGTTGAAGATATTGCCAATGCAGCACCAACAAGTTAGACAATATAGCAAATGGCCTAGGTGTTGCATGGGACGATTGAGCTCGGAACTGGCTTTCGCAACACCAACAATTTTGAGAATGCTCCGCCAATGTCTCTGACCGTATGACTGACCCTGGACCGCCGATCCCTTGATACAGCCATTGGCGGATCCAGGGATCGGTCAGATTATGTCACCATCTCGTGGAGATGTGGCTTCCCGACTGGAAAATGTCTCCCCTCTAGGACGCCGGAGTGCACCTCCCGACCTCACGAAATTGTCAGCCAAATGCACCACTATCAGCATAAAGTGCGTTCCTAGTCCTGAGGGGAAAATGCGTCTCATGGGAATACACCGTTCCCTCTGCTCAACTGGTTTTTAGCCTGAGGTGTCCCTCCAGGTACTCTTGCAGTGGCGCCCCTTTCGACCAGCCCCATGAAAATTCCCGAATTCGCCCCTGCTTTCATATGCTTTAGGAACTAATCTCGTTGTATTAAAGAACTTATCCTACTTAATTTAGGTCTATTAAAACGGGAATCGTATCTAATGCCATTTTAGTTCATAGCTTTCGTACTTGGGAGGTTAAAATAAGGAACATAGTATCCAACCTTTTTATTCTTAATCTGATGCTACGTTTTTTCAAACCGTGATGAACTACGCTTACAACTAGTTGTCAGTAGGCACAAGGAATAAACCTGAAGGAGATAATATTTAATGCATTCCCATGGACATAATTTAATTAAATACTTACGTGCAGTATGATAAAATGCTTACGAAATCTAGAAATGATATACTTACATTTGTAAAATTTATTAAAATGTATAATTAAACTTCAGTTAAAATTTATATTTAAATTGCTAGTTCGCGAGGAAGCTTGAAGCGAAGCTTCTATACTGGGATGCTTTGCCTATATGCCTTAGTTGGTGGCAATGTAATTTCCTATCGAACCTTCCATCATTGGGTGTGGGAGAGGGGGACTAATGCTAAATCCAAATTGCATGCAAAGAGTGAGCCATTAATTGGGACGAGGTCCCGTACGAAAGTATGTAAAATGACAACCCTTGCACATTAATATAAAAACGGTGTATCAAAGTGCATGGGAAGCTTCTGGTTATCACGAACTTTAAATGCTGCGATCTGTAATATAGGTACAATAAATTGCATGTACAAACATTAAATACGATAATGTAACACAATTTGCTTTCGAGTAGTACACGGGAGCACCACACCGCTTCAAGCAAAAGTTAGCTGACATCAGCTGTACAGTACATGGTAGATGGCCGCGGTACGACTGATCTATAGGTAATCAGTGCAACACATAGAAAACGACAACAAAAGCTTGAAGCTTGAAGCGAAGCTTCTATACTGGGATGGCAATTACTTGATACGCTGCATGCGGTTACGAAGTCATATTCCTGCAACCTATGCCATCAATTAAATCCGATGCCAGTCAACTCTCGGCGGCAAACCTAGCAGTCACTGGTTCGCATCTCAACCCCTCCCGCACTTTCCACCGACCGAACACAATTTTCTCTGACCCCGGAGGTCACCCCGGCAACGAGGAGGTCGCGTCAAGGTGCGCAGGATGCGAGGGTGACGATGGCGTTTCAGCGAACCGCAACTGCCCCTTCCTCAGCCTCCGCCCCGCCCTCGCCCCCGCCCCCGCCCCGTCCGTGCCCTCGCCCCCGCCCCGCCTCGCCCCCGCCCAGCCTCGCCCCCGCCCCGTCCCCGCCCCGTCCCCGCCCCGTCCACCGTGCCGACGACAGAGCCGCGGCGCTGCTGGGTCGGCGCGCGCCGCCGCCGTACCGCCGCCGCTGCCGGCAGTAGCCACCAGGTGACGGCGTGGTCAGCAGTTGGGTGGAGACGTCCGGCGCCGGCGGTGGGTCGGGTGTAGGTCAGGCCGGGTGTGGGTCAGACCGCGTGTGGGTCAGACCGGGTGTGGGTCAGACCGCGTGTGGGTCAGACCGGGTGTAGGTCAGACCGGGTGTAGGTCAGACCGGGTGTGGGTCAGAACGGGTGTAGGTCAGGTGACAGGATCAGCCGACCCTGGGGCCGAGGAACGGTGTCGAGGCGCGGAGGGTGCGGAGCGAGTCGACACAGTGTGGTGCCGACGTTGACCCGAGGTACGGATCGTGTCGCCGGAGTCGACATCAGTGGCGGACTCCTCTCGCGGACTCGTGCTTGGACGTTGAGGAGCGGACTCGCACCGGTTGAGCACAGTCTGAGTAGGCTGAGGCAGTGACGTGGGTCAGGCAGTGACGTGTGCCAGGCAGTGACGTGGGTCAGGCAGTGACGTGGGCCAGGCAGTGACGTGGGCCAGGCAGTGACGTGGGTCAGGCACACACATAGTCCGGCCGTCATGAAGGATGCCAAGTCGAAGACCACTTGGTACATATGTCCGGAGGCGGGTCAGGATGAGGAGCACGAAGAAAATGGTAAGCGGGCTCAACTAGGGGTCGTCGGACTGTTGTTCAGAATATGCTACTCCGTCGATGTGTATCCGTCTGTCTGGCTGCGTTTGTTCGTCAGAGAGTTGGGAAGCGTTTCTCGGACGTTACGGTATATGTCGGTCTGCCCACGGATATTTTCCTTATCCGTCGGTTCGTTTGTTCTCGCGCCCACTTTCGCACGTGTTTTGTGAGACGTGCCGAGTTTCCGCCGCCCACAAGTGTTGGTGACGCTGAGCTCTATGTTGCCCTGGCAACCAGACTAGCGTCACGGACCGGTCTCGGACATCGGACCCGACATCGGACCGATCTCCCCTACTGGCGGAGGTAACCACGGCACAGCCTCAGCCGGCTTCTTTTGGGAGCCGAGCTACCCTGGCCTCCGTCGGCTCAGGTCTCGCCACAGTTTGCACCACCAGTCCGTGTGTTTCGGTGTGTGCGTGTGCGTGTGCGTGCCTGACGTATTGGGCGCGTGTCGTTGCGACGACCGGTTGGGGTTCAGTCGCGTTCCAATCGCAACATCACCAAAGCAGTCAGCCCCCACCGCTACCGCCACCGCCACCGCCACCGCCACCGCCACCGCCACCGCCACCGCCACCGCCACCGCCACCGCCACCGAGGTCACCACCTCTGACTTAACCGCCATCGCTTGGCCACCGCGCCGACCGCTGTATTCAACCGCAGTGCGGCCGGTGGCCGGACTTTCGCCGTCGCTGCGTTGGTGGTGATCGTGGGTTGTTCCAGGATATCATGTTGGATTCAACGTGGTCCAGCCCCTAACGCTTCGCGAACCATTTTTAATGACATATTGTGCTGATGAATACATTTTCCTGCAATAGTCAGCACGCGAGGCTGGGCTGAGACGCGTTCCGACCGCCGCCGCTGTTGGTCGTGGGAGGCAGCCGGTCGTCGCCGTCACGGGATCCTCCACACCGCCAGACAGTACCGGTCGTCACCGTCACGGGACCCTCCACACCGTCAGACAGTACCGGTCGTCACCGTCACGGGTCCCTCCACACCGCCAGACAGTACCGGTCGTCACCGTCACGGGACCCTCCATACCGCCAGACAGTACCGGTCGTCACCGTCACGGGACCCTCCACACCGCCAGACAGTACCGGTCGTCACCGTCACGGGACCCTCCACACCGCCAGACAGTACCGGTCGTCACCGTCACGGGACCCTCCACACCGCCAGACAGTACCGGTCGTCGCCGTCACGGGACCCTCCACACCGCCAGACAGTACCGGTCGTCACCGTCACAGGACCCTCCACACCGTCAGACAGTACCAGTCGTCACCGTCACGGGACCCTCCAGACCGCCAGACAGTACCGGTCGTCACAGTCACGGGACCCTCCACACCGTCAAACAATACCGGTCGTCACCGTCACGGGACCCTCCATGCCCCCAGACAGTACCGGTCGTCACCGTCACGGGACCCTCCACACCGCCAGACAGTACCGGTCGTCACCAAATCGGGACCCTCCACACCGCCAGACAGTACCAGTCGTCACCGTCACGGGCCCTCCACACCGCCAGACAGTACCGGTCGTCACCGTCACGGGCCCTCCACACCGCCAGACAGTACCAGTCGTCACCGTCACGGGACCCTCCTCACCGCCAGACAGTACCGGTCGTCACTGTCACTGTCACCGTCAGACAGTACCATTCGTCACAGTCACGGGACCCCCCATACCCCCAGACAGTACCAGTCGTCACCGTCACGGGACCCTCCACACCGCCAGACAGTACCAGTCGTCACCGTCACAGGACCCTCCACACCGCCAGACAGTACCGGTCGTCACCGTCACAGGACCCTCCACACCGCCAGACAGTACCAGTCGTCACCGTCACAGGACCCTCCACACCGCCAGACAGTACCGGTCGTCACCGTCACGGGACCCTCCACACCGCCAGACAGTACCAGTCGTCACCGTCACAGGACCCTCCACACCGCCAGACAGTACCGGTCGTCACCGTCACGGGACCCTCCACACCGCCAGACAGTACCGGTCGTCACCGTCACGGGACCCTCCACACCGCCAGACAGTACCGGTCGTCACCGTCACGGGACCCTCCACACCGCCAGACAGTACCAGTCGTCACCGTCACGGGACCCTCCACACCGCCAGACAGTACCGGTCGTCACCGTCACGGCACCCTCCCCACCGCCAGACAGTACCGGTCGTCACCGTCACGGGACCCTCCTCACCGCCAGACAGTACCAGTCGTCACCGTCACGGGACCCTCCACACCGTCAGACAGTACCGGTCGTCACCGTCACGGGACCCTCCACACCGCCAGACAGTACCAGTCGTCACCGTCACGGGACCCTCCACACCCCCAGACAGTACCAGTCGTCACCGTCACGGGACCCTCCACACCGCCAGACAGTACCAGTCGTCACCGTCACGGGACCCTCCTCACCACCAGACAGTACCGGTCGTCACCGTCACGGGACCCTCCACACCGCCAGACAGTACCGGTCGTCACCGTCACGGGACCCTCCACACCGCCAGACAGTACCGGTCGTCACCGTCACGGGACCCTCCTCACCACCAGACAGTACCGGTCGTCACCGTCACGGGACCCTCCACACCGCCAGACAGTACCGGTCGTCACCGTCACGGGACCCTCCACACCGCCAGACAGTACCGGTCGTCACCGTCACGGGACCCTCCACACCGCCAGACAGTACCAGTCGTCACTGTCACGGTACCCTCCACACCACCAGACAGTACCAGTCGTCACCAAATCGGGACCCTCCACACCCCCAGACAGTACCAGTCGTCACCAAATCGGGACCCTCCACACCTCCAGACAGTACCAGTCGTCACCGTCACGGGACCCTCCATACCCCCAGACAGTACCGGTCGTCACCGTCACGGGACCCTCCACACCGCCAGACAGTACCGGTCGTCACCGTCACGGGACCCTCCACACCGCCAGGCAGTACCGGTCGTCACCGTCACGGGACCCTCCACACCGCCAGACAGTACCAGTCGTCACCGTCACGGGACCCTCCACACCGCCAGACAGTACCGGTCGTCACCGTCACGGGACCCTCCACACCGCCAGACAGTACCAGTCGTCACCGTCACGGGACCCTCCACACCTCCAGACAGTACCGGTCGTCACCGTCACGGGACCCTCCACACCGCCGGACAGTACCAGTCGTCACCGTCACGGGACCCTCCACACCGCCAGACAGTACCAGTCGTCACCGTCACGGGACCCTCCACACCGCCAGACAGTACCGGCCTAAGTTCGCACACACAGTCGACATGTCCGGTTGTCGTTCTTGAGCTCGAGCCGCGGCGATCTCCGCAGCGGGCGCGAACTCTGATCCGCCGCCATTCAATCGCCTTTGCCGCAGGGTTTAAGCTATGCAACTGCAGCTTTTGTGCTCTAAACTTCGCTGTGTAACTGTTAATCCGACGTCATGGTCAGCAGCCGGCACGGATGCATGCTCTGGGATTATAATGCATTATATAGGATAAGGATGCACTACATAAGATTAGGATGCATTCTGCAGGATTAGGATGCATTTTGTAGGATTAGGATGCATTCTGTAGTATTAGGATGAATTTTTATGATTAGGTTTCAGTACATAAGATTAGGATGGATTGTGCAGGATTAGGATGAATACTATACGAATCGGATGCATTCGCTACCGTTAGGATGCATGCTATTAATACATGCATACTATTGGGATATTTTAATTTACAATATAGACGCACGATTGCAGACCGAACATTGGGCTAGATGGGCTATAATATCCGACGAAAGCACTTTCACGCTGGATATGTGTTCGTTAGAGCCACCACAATTTCCGATTATTGATCAGCCGTTTATTCAGCGGTTACGCAATATCGCAAACGATGCTCAGATGGAAGAAAGGTACTAAATTTGCCTGGTTTCTCTTCCTCTCCCCCAAATTGTCAGTGTATCCAAGGATGGATGCGTCATGCCATTGAGCGTTTCTCCGTCGCACCAGACGGCCTTGATACGGTGTGAGACAGCTCTTCAATTGACATCCACCGTGCAGCGCAGCAGGGAAGCGACAGCCTGTGGAAGGGAACCTGTGTCCACGGAGGCGTACGGAATACTCTCCGTACACACGTTGCCATGGCTTCCGGTGCATACGTTGGATTGTCCACGTTGATCCCCCGGCACGTGCGGTGGCTGCCCACGTGCCCAGCACGTGATACGCACGATATACGCGTGGAGTTCACATCGCACGTGCACTCTACTCACGGCCAAGGGCGGCGCGCTTGACCGTGTAGGTACTAAATACTTCCCTACTGCAAACTCAGCTGACCCAGGAGTCAATCGTGAGCGGCTTTATTCGATCTATTTGCTTCCCGTTGTTCAGTGTCACCAGTGTCTGGCCCATGCAGTCCATGGTTGTGCCCTGGCGCCCGGCAGCTGACCCATTTGATGACATTTGGAACCTGACCTCTGAGTCCGATGCCGAGATCCCATGTCGTGTTTCGACCTGCTGACCTGCGTCCTGTCAACCTGCCGGTCTGCTGACCTGTCGACCTGCCGACCTGACGACCTGCCGGTCTGCTGACCTGTCGACCTGTTGCTCTTTGGGGCCCGGCGGACCCGTGTCTCCAGGCGCATTGACCCGTGTTCCGATTGTGACGCTGCTAGTTTCCATCGAGGTTGTGTGACGGGCCATATAACGCCTGTGCGGCGGCAGCGTCACCAGGATACTGCCGTAGCCCGAGCGTGGCGCGTGTCATGTGACCAGTGTGTTGGGCCGGCAGTCTGTGTACCCCGTCACCCAGTCAGCTGGTCTGGCAGTCTGTACCCCATCACCCAGTCGGGTGGTCTAGCAGTCTGTGCCCCGTCACCCAGTCAGATGGTCCGGCAGTCTGTGTACCCCGTCACCCAGTCGGGTGGCCTGGCAGTCTGTGTACCCCGTCACCCGACCAGGTAGTCCGGCTGTTGTGGTGTAGGTCCTACCTGACCCTGCCGTGACCTGTGAGACCCTGCTTCATCTGTGTGCCGAACTGCCAACACTGCCCATGTCACCCCTAAAAATAACCTCATTGTAGGGAAATATCGGTTGTCGGCGCTGCTCTTCGCTTGAAAGCGCACTGTCTTCCCACGGTATTGCATTAGGCTGCCTTGTCTTGGTTTCGTTCCAAATCGAAGCAGTTGTTCAGAACTGAATAGAGTTGTTTGTTCGACCAGGAAAATTCCTGGCTCCCCAGATCTGTTTGCGCTCCCCTCCCGCCAGTCAAGTGGGAGGACGGTGAAGTCGGTCACTACAGACTCTATCGTCTTTGACTGTACAACAGTTCCATATCGAGCGGGATAGTTATTCCGAATATCAAGGGGACCTTACGTTATCGCAGCTGATCATTTGAGCTGTATTTCGAACTTGGTTCGCGGGATGTCTGAAGTTTTGACAAGTTTCCTAACTGTTCCTTGGTGCACTCGCGCTACAACTTCCGCGCCGACTAGTTTTAAAGCGCTTTGAGTGGTGACCTATACCCGAACAGCAATCATACTAAGGTTTTGGCGGGAGTAGTTCGGAAAACGTTGTGATTCGTTCTCTCCTGCAGAATTGTGCTGAACTGTCGTTCACAACGAAGCATAACTCAGCTTCATGAACTGTTTTACTTGTTCATATTTCCAATATACTCCTATGCTTTTGGTTGGTTGGTGCATGTCCATGGTTCTAAACTAACACTAGATAACTTAGATATAAATTCATCCACACCTACTAAAGAAAGATTATAGATATATAAAGAATCCTGCTCATGGAAAGACGTTGCCTTATATGTCTCAAATAGTGGAAGTGCTATCCGTAATGAGATAATCCGTTATCAATGTGTGCGGATAGGTGACTGAGGTAGCCTATTGTAGCAGGTATCAGGGGAGGCCCCCGACTGGTGGGCCTCCCCTGACTGGTAGGCCTCCTTTGGCTCGGGGACCCGGCTGGTGGGTCTTCCATGACTCAAGCCCCCGACTACTGGGCCTCCCCTGACTGAGGCTCCCAGTTGGTGGGCATCCTCTGACTAAGGCCCAGACTGGTGGGCCTCCCCTGACTGAGGCCCAGACTGGTGGGCCTCCACTGACTCAGGGCCCAGACTGGTGGGCCTCCCTAACTAAGGCCCCGACTACTGGGCCTCCCCTGACTAAGGCCTCTGTTTGGTGAGCCTATTCTGAGTGAGGCCCCCTGACTCAGACCCCCGACTGGTGAGCCTCCCCTGACTGAGGCCCTCGACTGGTGGGCCTATCCTGAGTGAAGCTCCTGACTGGGGACATTGACCCCAGTCAGGAAGGGGACCCCAGTCAGGGGTCCCCAGTCAGGGACCCCTGACTGGGGACCCCTTGACTGGGGACCCCTTGACTGGGGACCCCTGACTGGGAACCCCCTGGCTGTGGGTTGCACCACAACTGACCACTATCGAGTCGACAGGATGTCTGTGCGGCTGCCTATCACGCAGCGGAGAATGCCCGACCACCAGCGGTAGTCGTCCCCCCTCAGGCGGGGAGGGAGGGGGCGGTGCAGCACGCGGGGTGGCCACGAATCGAGCGTAACAACACCCACAGCACATGGGGCCATCCTAGGTCATTGTAGCCAGGTCCCACTGCGGGCCAGTCGGACTGCGTCTGTTACTTTCCGGGTGTGTTTTGGCCACTTAACCCAACAAATATGTTTGTCGCTCATGTTGGCCGTTGCTCTGTGATAAGGGCAACGGCCTTATCGTGCGTTGTAGCGCAAATGACCACTTGTGCCTGCCACCAATTCTTGAAATACCAGCCTTTTCTGGAGCACCGATGTTGACGAGCGACGCAAGATCGCTAGGATCCGGTACGCTCATAGGCACAATGTCTCTGTGCTGTATTGGGGTATTATTTGACCTGCTGGTGCTGTTTTGAGTCGTGCTTAACATCCACGCCGCTGGGTTGAACGATGTAGCGTTTCGAAGTTTTCCGTACTTGGATCTGCTTGTGCGGGTATGTGTCAGGCACAGCTGTATTGGTGGATGTTTGTATACTGGAGAGCGGATGGGAGCCGGAGCCAGAGGTGAAGGAGGAGGACTGTGATTGGCTGATGATCGTCTCCTCTGATGACCGTGGGCGTGGCTTGGCTTGGCCTGGCTTGTCATGAACTGGGTGCTTGGCGTCTTCGTCATGCGGGCGCACGGGCGGACCTAGGAATTTGCATAGGTCAAACAGTCCCTGGATGGGCAGAAAGAGGCTTTTGGCTGCAAAATCCGTTGCGCGCGTTGGAGGTGTAATCGAGCCTTTCCGAAAGGACGCCCTTCGCGGTCAGAGGTGCTCCGCTTATCCATGAGTGGAGTGGACGGGGAGGAACACATTCCCCCAGTGCCATCCTACACCCGCCCCTGACGTGACTTATCCACCTGTGGCAATATTGGACGGCAGCTGCCGTCTGGAAGGCTGCACGCACAGTCACGTGACCGGGTCGTTGCCCCGGCCATCGATCAGATGTGAACGCCGACGGTCCGTCGCCGACGCTTGGCCGGCAACCAGGGGTTCACCACTTCGATTCGGGTCGCCACCTGCTGTAACTAGCTCAGCCGCAATATACCTTTAGGTTGAAATATTTCAATGCACTGAGCGCGGTGGCGAAGGAGCTGATGAGCAATGCACCCCGGCAATGTATATTATATAATGGGACCATCAGCTGACGTATCAGGGATCAGGGACCATGCGTGCCGAGTGACGTAAAATGATTTACTTCATACTAGATTACTTCGGCGTGATGAGATTGAAATGAAAGTTCACTTGCTGCGGAATTTCGCGTTCACCTGCGACCAGCCGACGTGAGATATTACTAATGCGAATGCTCTTCGCGGTCGAATTTCCTATTACGGGAGCTCGAGGCACACCGCGAGTTGTCCGAGAGCGCGTCTCCTGATCTCCGACCGACGACGGGGTTGGGTCGACCGGGGAGGTTGCCACCGGGACCTGTAACGGAGTAGGGCTCACTGGGTAGGTCCATGCCGAAACCGGGGACGGGGTAGGGTCGACTGGGGAGGTTGCCACCGGGACCTGTAACGGAGTAGGGCTCACTGGGTAGGTCCATGCCGAGACCCGGGACGGGGTAGGGTCGACTGGAGATGCTGCCACCGGGACCGACGACGGGGTAGGGTCGACTAGAAAGTTGCCACCGAGACCGATGACGGGACAGGGTCGACTGGGAAGTCGCTGCCGGGACCGACGAGGGCCTCTGCGGTCCTCGACACGACCCGCCGTCGCCGCAGCTGCCGCGTGATCTCAGTGTGTGTCCAAGTGTGGGCGGCCTGTTTAGGTGGCCGGGAGGTGGGCCAGCCGACCGACCGGGTGTGACTTCACCGTCCGCGACCGCCACACCCACGAGGGGTGACAGTGATCCGGCGTGTGGCTGCTCCACCCAGACGGCATGGCATCATGCCGTCTGGGCGGACGTCAACATGCGCATGACGGCATGGCATACGTCAACATGCGATTTTGAGAGGGAAGTGTTGTGGTAAATTTTGTATTTGTATGAGTAAATTCGCCGATCCGGACTCAGATCTCCATTTCCTTGCATTTTGGTTGTGCACGTTGCTCCCCTTGTAAAAATATCTTCATACATGCCCTGTCAGACGGTATCACATCCAGCAGACAGCATGCTGAGAAACTGATTAAGAGAGATGCATAGCATACATTAGTAGTATCAGTGGCCCCAGCATTCACGTGGGAGTGGACCGGTGTGGTAGCTCGATAGGCTTCCATCTTAAGTTCAGAAAACGGGGGAATCAACTACTCAGGCTATTTCTGCGACCCACGGTGGTTAAGGTACTGACATCAGACAAGCAGAGGCTGACCCCGGACTGTCAGAGTACTAACCCCGGATGGCCAGAGTACTGATTCAAGACGGACAGGGGACCGACCTCAGACTCCGGGAACTGATCCAGGATGTTCAGGGGATCGACCTCAGACTCTGGGTACTGATCCCGGATGGTCAAGAGACTGACCGAGGACGGTCAGTGGTTTGACCCGGCGTTGTGTGCCAGCCAGCGGTCGCAATTAGTTGACGCCAAGCTGACCCTGGCACTGTCTACTGCTGACCCTGACACTGTCTACTGCTGGCCCTGATTGACCCTGACACTGCCTACTGCTGGTGCTGACTGACCCTGACACTGTCTACCGCTGACGCTGACTGACCCTGACACTGTCTACTGCTAGTGCTGACTGACACTGACACTGTCTGCTGCTGGTGCTGACTGACCCTGACACTGTCTACTGCTGGTGCTGACTGACCCTGACACTGTCTACCGCTGACGCTGACTGACCCTGACACTGTCTACTGCTGGTGCTGACTGACCCTGACACTGTCTACTGCTGGTGCTGACTGACCCTGACACTGTCTACTGCTGGTGCTGACTGACCCTGACACTGTCTACCGCTGGTGCTGACTGACCCTGACACTGTCTACCGCTGACGCTGACTGACCCTGACACTGTCTACCGCTGGCACTGACTGACCCTGACACTGTCTACTGCTGGTGCTGACTGACACTGACACTGTCTACTGCTGGTGCTGACTGACACTGACACTGTCTACTGCTGGTGCTGACTGACCCTGACACTGTCTACTGCTGGTGCTGACTGACCCTGACACTGTCTACTGCTGGTGCTGACTGACCCTGACACTGTCTACTGCTGGCGCTGACTGACCCTGACACTGTCTACTGCTGGTGCTGACTGACCCTGACACTGTCTACTGCTGGTGCTGACTGACCCTGACACTGTCTACTGCTGACCCTGACACTATCTACTGCTGACCCTGACACTGTCTACTGCTAGTGCTGACGATCTGGGGGCGGCTCTGCACGTCAGCGCCAGCTCCTCACCGGCCGGGCTGAGCGGGTGTGGAGAAGGGGAGGGGGGGGTAGCTACGGCGCAGCTGGTTTGTTAGTCTGACTTGATGTACATAGCTACCGACGGCCGGTAACGGCGGTGTAGTTTTGGCCTGCCGGACGCTGAGCGGCTGTTTCCGGGAGTTGCCGCATGTCGTGTTCCGCCGTTCCATGTGGAAGGCGTCCAAGTAATCCAAATATTTGCTGGAGCCCCTGCCCACCCCTACCTTCCTTCTCCTCACCGAATATTGTCGTTTTTGAACATGACACCCTATGGGATAGCTCTATGATGTTTTGTTTTACATCATCAGCTGTAGCTCCGTCCCGCTCTATAGGGTCCATGTATTGTACACTTGCTCGGCCCCGAGCCGCCGGCGCTGCTACTGCGGCCACAGACAGACACACTGCTCTGTCCCGTTCTGTCGGGTTTATGTATTGTACACTTGCTCGTCCACGAGCCACCGGCGCTGCTACTGACGGCCACAGACAGACACAGGGCTCCGTCCCGCTCTGGCGGGTCGATTCGACCATCGACCGGCTGGTGTCGGCTAATTTGAGCTGATGGACCGCTGGCCTGTGTCGGGTCCCCACGGATGGAGACGATGCTGGTCTGTGAAGCCTAGGGTCGGGCTGGTAGGGCCTCGTGCCAAAGGCGGATCCGGGGTAGGGCAACGGAGCATGGTAGACAATTGTGGTCTTCCCCGATTTGCGTTCCACACACTTATTTTCGCGGCAATTGTCCTCACCTCCACATTTCACTTTCGTGTCGTCCCGCATTTGAGAAATTGTCGGCACTTCGTGTGCTTGTTTGTTCTATTCAAGCACACCGCCATCCATGCCCCCTCCCAGATGGTTCACTGGAACCGCCGTTTTCGGGGATTGGGCAAGAGCCTCAATCGCTACAACCTCGTCAGGGTGACTGCAGCGTAGGAGTCATAGGCATTGTCGTAATTAGACACTTTTCAACGGTTTGGCCAGGTTATTCGGATAAAAGATGAATTGTCCGCCGCTAGGGTACAATCCGAGTCTAAGGCTCATCCAATAGGTGTAGCTACTCCCACTGAGATTGCGAATCATAGAAGGAAAGTTTTGGTTGTGCCTCCTATGTGTGGGGCTGCTGTAGATGTCGCCATCGAGGAGGGGGCACCGTTGAAGTCGTTATCTGCCACATCCGCAACCCAAACACATTGTGGCATAAATCCAGGGACTTGTATATTTTTTTCAAGCAAAAATCTGAAAAAGTCTGAGCAAAAGACTTAATCTGCACCAGCCCACATGACCCGACCTCGAAGATCTGGCGACCGCAGTGGTGGCTGCAGCTCTACGTTACGGATCACGTGCCTACTATGTGGCTTGGAAACGCAGCGACGCTGTCCATCCAAGTAGGCTTGGGCAGGCATAGATGCAATATGATGTTGCGCCTTGCCATCAGTGCCACCACCTTTAGGTTACAGGTGAGGTCCAATACAGGATCGCACAAAAGATTAGAAGGCTAGGGTGGCTAAGGTGAGAAACAGCTGCAGGTAGTGCCCAGAACTCCAGGGACCCAGGAGTGGGGTCACTCATGCGCCTTGCTACCCAACCCATCCCACTCCTGCTCGCTGAGTCGCACCCCTGTCCGCTGAGTCGCACCTCTGCCAGTATTGGCACGCGGTCGGTTGGTCCCGTTCCCCGGCCTCGTTTTGGTCCATTTGCGTGATTGGCCAGGCGGCATGGGCCCGTCGAGGCGCAGGTGGAGTTGTGATTGCGACTCTCAACGATCCATGCTAGTGATATGTGGCCGACTGCGGCTCGCTGTTACCGGTTTGGCGGGTCGATCTGTTTTTACGGGCAATCTTTTATGTTCTAAATAATTTTTATGACGTGTGATTTACAAAAATATGAAACCTCAGCCTTTTCCAATTGCTTGCTGGTTGTTTTTGCCGTCTGAGTTTGTTTATGTGATGTTATTGCGTCGGCGTATGAAGGATGACATCTTACGAAACACTGCAATCATTGCCACCCAGTTTATATATTGCAGCAAAAGCATGGACTTGAAGATTTGCCCGATAAGAATGAATACAGATGCAGCAGAAATTAACTTTTCGATATTTTACCCGACATTAGAATGCTGCGTGCTTCGCTCAGTGTGGATGGAATACAAATTACTACATTCTTTTAATGTTTCCCTAACTAACGCAACTATACGTACATGTTTCATAAATGAACCAGAGTCAGCTGCAATACCAAACTTTTGTTCGTTAACCACACCCGCAAACTATCCTCGTCGTCATGAATACTTGCTTCAAGTTTCCGTCAACACGCGCCGTTCCTGCATGGTCGAAGGTGGCTCGACTGTGGTCTTTCTGAAGGTGTCACCGCCCAGCTGTAGGCCCGGACATTGTTCACCTGGATCTTGCTTGCCCGGACCTTAGCCTTGCTCTTGACCTGAAGTACGCAGACCTTGTCTGGCTTTTGGGAAGTCTCTGCGACCCGGGGTATGCGGGGTATCTGCGGCGCGCGTGTTGGCTCAGAAGGGTTTCATTCGAAATGGGCATCCTGGTGTTCCATCGGCCGAGGAACAGCCGTGATCTGGTGGGAGCTGGATGGCGTGGGGCTTCTCGCGTTACCAGATTCATGCTGGTGTGTATTGGTTCATATATATATATATATATATATATATATATACATACGGGATATCAACGGCATGTAGTAGCAATGGCGAAACCACAAAAGACGTCGGAACAAACGGCCACTGCCATAGCTAGCGCCATCGTGCGTGAGCCATCATCTTACTTCCTGGCACCACATCGCACCATCACCTGCTTAATCCGCCTCTTCTACAAACGACCCCCCCCCCCTGTTTCGGCTCTGGTCCCAATGTGCCGGCTGGGAAACAACAGAAGAGTATGTTGATCCACATATTGTAAACAGAGACGAAACAAGGAATTTTGTAAAAATGGCTTCGGAGGTAACAGAACGCTACCACGACACGGGGTACGTTAGTGTGCTATAACGGTGACGGTTTGCTGCGGTGGATTTGATGATTTAACGTCATAGTTTAATATGATGCAACGTCGTCAATGACTATAGACATGAAAGGTGATATCCGTGACGTGGCCGTAGTTCCTGCGAACCTTCAAGTTCCGCTCCACATACGTACGTGAACTCACGTGCGGCGTGGGATCTCCGGAAATCGTGTCATGCATATCTTATTCACTGTTCTGTGCACAAGTTCTCTGTTCTATATGGAAAATGGTAAGGTGAGGCGAGGTGCGGTGAATCATGGACCGCTCGATGGAGGCCCTGAATCTGGGGGCTCCGTGGGGACCGTCGCCTCCCCCGTCGACACTCACCTGGTGTGCGGAACCTCTCCCGCCAACACTCACCTGGTATGTGGCGCCTCTCCCCCAACACTCACCTGGTGCATAGAACCTCTTCCGCCAACACTCACCTGATGTGTGGCGCCTATCCCGCCAACACTCACCTGGTGTGCGGCACCTCTCCCGCCAACACTCACCTGGTGTGTGGCACCTCTCCCGCCAACACTCACCTGGTGTGTGGCACCTCTCCCCCAACACTCACCTGGTGTGTGGCGCCTATCCCGCCAACACTCACCTGGCGTATGGCACCTCTCCCCCAACACTCACCTGGTGTGTGGCACCTCTCCCCCAACACTCACCTGGCGTGTGGCACCTCTCCCCCAACACTCACCTGGTGTGTGGCACCTCTCCCCCAACACTCACCTGGCGTGTGGCACCTCTCCCCCAACACTCACCTGGCGTGTGGCACCTCTCCCCCAACACTCACCTGGTGTGCGGCACCTCTCCGCCAACACTCACCTGGTGTGTGGCACCTCTCCCGCCAACACTCACCTGGTGTGTGGCACCTCTCCGCCAACACTCACCTGGCGTGTGGCACCTCTCCCCCAACACTCACCTGGTGTGCGGAACCTCTCCCCCAACACTCACCTGGTGTGCGGAACCTCTCCCCCAACACTCACCTAGTGTGCGGCACCTCTCCCGCCAACACTCACCTGGTGTGTGGCACCTCTCCCGCCAACACTCACCTGGCGTGTGGCACCTCTCCCCCAACACTCACCTAGTGTGCGGCACCTCTCCCGCCAACACTCACCTGGTGTGGCACCTCTCCCAACACTCACCTGGTGTGTGGCACCTCTCCCGCCAACACTACCTGGGTGGCACCCTCCCCCAACACTCACCTGGTGTGGCACCTCTCCCCAACACTCACCTGGTGTGCGGCACCTCTCCCCCAACACTCACCTGGTGTGGCACCTCTCCCAACACTCCACCTCTCCGCCAACACTCACCTGGCGTGTGGCACCTCTCCCCCAACACTCACCTGGTGTGTGGCACCTCTCCCGCCAACACTCACCTGGTGTGTGGCGCCTATCCCCCAACACTCACCTGGTGTGTGGCACCTCTCCCGCCAACACTCACCTGGTGTGTGGCACCTCTCCCGCCAACACTCACCTGGTGTGCGGCACCTCTCCCGCCAACACTCACCTGGTGTGTGGCACCTCTCCCCCAACACTCACCTGGTGTGTGGCACCTCTCCCGCCAACACTCACCTGGTGTGTGGCACCTCTCCCGCCAACACTCACCTGGTGTGTGGCACCTCTCCCGCCAACACTCACCTGGTGTGTGGCACCTCTCCCGCCAACACTCACCTGGTGTGTGGCACCTCTCCCGCCAACACTCACCTGGTCTGGCACCTCTCCCGCCAACACTCACCTGGTGTGCGGCACCTCTCCCGCCAACACTCACCTGGTGTGCGGCACCTCTCCAACACTCACTGGGGGCACTCTCCCCCAACACTCACCTGGTGTGCGGCACCCTCCCGCCAACACTCACCTGGTGTGTGGCACCTCTCCCGCCAACACTCACCTGGTGTGTGGCACCTCTCCCGCCAACACTCACCTGGTGTGTGGCACCTCTCCCGCCAACACTCACCTGGTGTGTGGCACCTCTCCCGCCAACACTCACCTGGTGTGTGGCACCTCTCCCGCCAACACTCACCTGGTGTGTGGCGCCTCTCCCCCAACACTCACCTGGTGTGTGGCACCTCTCCGCCAACACTCACCTGGTGTGTGGCACCTTCCCGCCAACACTCCGTGGCACCTCTCCCGCCAACACTCACCTGGTGTGCGGCACCTCTCCCGCCAACACTCACCTGGTGTGTGGCACCTCTCCCGCCAACACTCACCTGGTGTGTGGCACCTCTCCCCAACACTCACCTGGTGTGTGGCCCTCAACACTCACCTGGTGTGCGGCACCTCTCCCGCCAACACTCACCTGGTGTGTGGCACCTCTCCCGCCAACACTCACCTGGTGTGTGGCACCCTCTCCGCCAACACTCACCTGGTGTGTGGCACCTCTCCCGCCAACACTCACCTGGTGTGCGGACCCTCTCCCGCCAACACTCACCTGGTGTGTGGCACCTCTCCCCCAACACTCACCTGGTGTGCGGCACCTCTCCCCCAACACTCACCTGGTGTGCGGCACCTCTCCCGCCAACACTCACCTGGTGTGTGGCACCTCTCCCCAAAAACTCACCTGGTGTGTGGCACCTCTCCCCCAACACTCACCTGGTGTGTGGCACCTCTCCCGCCAACACTCACCTGGTGTGTGGCACCTCTCCGCCAACACTCACCTGGTGTGCGGCACCTCTCCCCCAACACTCCCCAACACTCACCTGGTGTGTGGCACCTATCCCGCCAACACTCACCTGGTGTGTGGCACCTCTCCCGCCAACACTCACCTGGTGTGTGGCACCTCTCCCGCCAACACTCACCTGGTGTGTGGCACCTCTCCCGCCAACGTTCACCTGGTGTGACACCTCTCCGTCAACACTCACCTGCTGTGTGGCACCTCTCCCGCCAACACTCACCTGGTGTGTGGCACCTCTCCCGCCAACACTCACCTGGTGTGCGGCACCTCTCCCGCCAACACTCACCTGGTGTGCGGCACCTCTCCCGCCAACACTCACCTGGTGTGCGGCACCTCTCCCCCAACACTCACCTGGTGTGCGGCACCTCTCCCGCCAACACTCACCTGGTGTGTGGCACCTCTCCGCCAACACTCACCTGGTGTGTGGCACCTCTCCCGCCAACACTCACCTGGTGTGTGGCACCTCTCCCGCCAACACTCACCTGGTGTGTGGCACCTCTCCCGCCAACACTCACCTGGTGTGTGGCACCTCTCCCGCCAACACTCACCTGGTGTGGCACCTCTCCCGCCAACACTCACCTGGTGTGTGGCACCTCTCCCGCCAACACTCACCTGGTGTGTGGCACCTCTCCCGCCAACACTCACCTGGTATGTGGCGCCTCTCCCACAACACTCACCTGGTGCATGGAACCTCTCCCGCCAACACTCACCTGGTGTGCGGCACCTCTCCCGCCAACACTCACCTGGTGTGTGGCACCTCTCCCGCCAACACTCACCTGGTGTGCGGCACCTCTTCCCCAACACTCACCTGGTGTGTGGCACCTCTCCCCCAACACTCACCTGGTGTGCGGCACCTCTCCCCCAACACTCACCTGGTGTGTGGCACCTCTCCCGCCAACACTCACCTGGTGTGCGGCACCTCTCCGCCAACACTCACCTGGTGTGCGGCACCTCTCCCGCCAACACTCACCTGGTGTGTGGCACCTCTCCCGCCAACACTCACCTGGTGTGTGGCACCTCTCCCCCAACACTCACCTGGTGTGTGGCACCTCTCCCGCCAACACTCACCTGGTGTGCGGCACCTCTCCCCCAACACTCACCTGGTGTGTGGCACCTCTCCCCCAACACTCACCTGGTGTGTGGCACCTCTCCCGCCAACACTCACCTGGTGTGCGGCACCTCTCCCGCCAACACTCACCTGGTGTGTGGCACCTCTCCCGCCAACACTCACCTGGTGTGTGGCCCCTCTCCCCCAACACTCACCTGGTGTGTGGCACCTCTCCCGCCAACACTCACCTGGTGTGTGGCACCTCTCCCGCCAACACTCACCTGGTGTGTGGCACCTCTCCCGCCAACACTCACCTGGTGTGTGGCACCTTTCCACACTCACCTGGTGTGCGGACCTCCCGCCAACACTCACCTGGTGTGTGGCACCTCTCCCGCCAACACTCACCTGGTGTGTGGCACCTCTCCCGCCAACACTCACCTGGTGTGTGGCACCTCTCCCGCCAACACTCACCTGGTGGTGTGGGCACCTCTCCCCCAACACTCACCTGTGTGTGGCACCTCTCCCGCCAACACTCACCTGGTGTGCGGCACCTCTCCCGCCAACACTCACCTGGTGTGTGGCACCTCTCCCCCAACACTCACCTGGTGTGTGGCACCTCTCCCCCAACACTCACCTGGTGTGTGGCACCTCTTCCCCCAACACTCACCTGGTGTGTGGCACCTCTCCCCCAACACTCACCTGGTGTGTGGCACCTCTCCCCCAACACTCACCTGGTGTGTGGCACCTCTCCCGCCAACACTCACCTGGTGTGTGGCACCTCTCCCGCCAACACTCACCTGGTGTGTGGCACCTCTCCGCCAACACTCACCTGGTGTGTCGGCACCTTTTCCGCCAACACTCACCTGGTGTGTGGCACCTCTCCCGCCAACACTCACCTGGTGTGTGGCACCTCTCCCGCCAACACTCACCTGGTGTGTGGCACCTCTCCCGCCAACACTCACCTGGTGTGTGGCACCTCTCCCGCCAACACTCACCTGGTGTGTGGCACCTCTCCCGCCAACACTCACCTGGTGTGTGGCACCTCTCCCGCCAACACTCACCTGGTGTGTGGCACCTCTCCCGCCAACACTCACCTGGTGTGTGGCACCTCTCCCCCAACACTCACCTGGTGTGTGGCACCTCTCCCCCCAACACTCACCTGGTGTGCGGCACCTCACCTTGTCCCCCAACACTCACCTGGTGTGTGGCACCTCTCCCGCCAACACTCACCTGGTGTGTGGCACCTCTCCCGCCAACACTCACCTGGTGTGCGGCACCTCTCCCGCCAACACTCACCTGGTGTGCGGCACCTCTCCCGCCAACACTCACCTGGTGTGTCGGCACCTCTCCCCCAACACTCACCTGGTGTGTGGCACCTCTCCCGCCAACACTCACCTGGTGTGTGGCACCTCTCCACCAACACTCACCTGGTGTGTGGCACCTCTCCCGCCAACACTCACCTGGTGTGCGGCACCTCTCCCGCCAACACTCACCTGGTGTGTGGCACCTCTCCCGCCAACACTCACCTGGTGTGCGGCACCTCTCCCCCAACACTCACCTGGTGTGCCGCACCTCTCCCCAACACTCACCTGGTGTGCCGCTCTCCCGCCAACACTCACCTGGTGTGTGGCACCTCTCCCCCAACACTCACCTGGTGTGTGGCACCTCTCCCGCCAACACTCACCTGGTGTGGGCACCTCTCCGCCAACACTCACCTGGTGTGTGGCACCTCTCCCGCCAACACTCACCTGGTGTGTGGCCCCTCTCCCCCAACACTCACCTGGTGTGTGGCACCTCTCCCGCCAACACTCACCTGGTGTGTGGCACCTCTCCCGCCAACACTCACCTGGTGTGTGGCACCTCTCCCCCAACACTCACCTGGTGTGTGGCACCTCTCCCGCCAACACTCACCTGGTGTGTGGCACCTCTCCCCCAACACTCACCTGGTGTGCGACCTCTCCCGCCAACACTCACCTGGTGTGTGGCACCTCTCCCGCCAACACTCACCTGGTGTGTGGCACCTCTCCCCCAACACTCACCTGGTGTGTGGCACCTCTCCCGCCAACACTCACCTGGTGTGTGGCACCTCTCCCCCAACACTCACCTGGTGTGTGGCACCTCTCCCCCAACACTCACCTGGTGTGTGGCACCTCTCCCGCCAACACTCACCTGGTGTGTGGCACCTCTCCCGCCAACACTCACCTGGTGTGTGGCACCTCTCCCGCCAACACTCACCTGGTGTGCACCTTCCGGGCCAACACTCACCTGGTGTGTGGCACCTCTCCCGCCAACACTCACCTGGTGTGTGGCACCTCTCCCGCCAACACTCACCTGGTGTGTGGCACCTCTCCCGCCAACACTCACCTGGTGTGTGGACACCTCTCTCCCGCCAACACTCACCTGGTGTGTGGCACCTTCTCCCCCAACACTCACCTGGTGTGTGGCACCTCTCCCCCAACACTCACTTCCCGCCAACACTCACCTGGTGTGTGGCACCTCCCACTCACCCGCCAACACTCACCTGGTGTGTGGCACCTCTCCCCCCAACATCACCTGGTGTGTGGCACCTCTCCGCCAACATCTCACCTGGTGTATGGGACTTCTTCCGCCAACACTCACCTGGTGTGCGGCACCTCTCCCGCCAACACTCACCTGGTGTGTGGCACCTCTCCCCAACACTCACCTGGTGTGCGGCACCTCTCCCGCCAACACTCACCTGGTGTGTGGCACCTCTCCCGCCAACACTCACCTGGTGTGTGGCACCTCTCCCGCCAACACTCACCTGGTATGTGGCACCTCTCCCGCCAACACTCACCTGGTGTGTTGCTCAGCTCGCGGTTCTGTGAGTCATTGGACAAACAGGATCGTATACGAGCCGCGATCGTTGGGCACATGATTCAGCCGGGCAGCCCGTGACGACGCCCCCTCCCCCTAGAGATGGGGAGGGGGTGGTAGTGGGTTCTCGAGCACCGACGACCGTCGGACCCGGTCTGGCGACTAGTGGCTCATTTTGGCCCGGTCTAGTCCGGTCCGGTTCGGTCCAATCTGATCTTATCCGATCTGATCCGATCCAATTCGCTCGGTATGATATTTTCCCATGCATTCTGGTCCGGTCCGATGTCATCTGTTCCAGTTCACTCCGGCCCAGCTCGTTGTGAGTGCCCCCCCCCTCGCCCCGCCTCCTCCACTCCCCGCCCCGGCGCGAAAGAACTGCGTTGTGTTTCGTCTGGCGCCCCCACGTTGCAGCTCATTTGGAGTGACTGTTACTCCACGGGCTGTGGGCTCGACTTCCGCTTCGAGCAGTTCGTCCGAGCTCGGCTTCGGTCCGCTTAATGTACCTGTGGCCGTCGTATGGGTGGATAAATGATCGGAGGAGTGATGCGCTTCCTGTCTGCTGCGATGGCGACAGCCACCATGACCCGGCGTGCCTCGAGCCCATGCTGTCATGCTCACCTTTTTCGATTATTCCGATTCTGAAGTATTTGTATGTCCAGGCCCACGCGGCTGATTCATCAGTTATGTAGGCTGGCAGCTGGGCATCGCCGCCGCGCAGATTGTGAAGCACAGCCTTGCGTTGTTTTCGCACAGTAACGTCACACCGTTGACATTTTATCTCAACCGACTGCCCTACCTGTAATGGTCTCAAACAGAACCGGACGCGTGACGATATATCCGGGCGCCGTGTGACCACTGATTGTCGAGACTCCGAGTGCTCAATCAGTATGACGTCACATGCAGTCTGGTCAGATCTGACGTGCGCCCTGGCCTGACCTGAGCTGAACTGTGCTGTTACAGACTTGACGCCGGAGGAGCAGCAGCTTCTGTTGGACATCAGGAGACGCAAGGCCGAACTCCTTCAGGAGATTCAGGTGGGCGGCCAATCGCTGAATTCAGCGCCACAAACTTTCCATCCCGACTTCACCAAATTCAGTCCGTCACTGAAAACCTGCTGAAAGCGGCTTTCCAGCTCTGGATTTTATTGCCGCCATTGTCTCTCCTCCCTGTTTTCTTCAAGCGACGGAAAAACAATTGCTGTTCTCCTCGACTCTCATCAAATCTGTCTGGATTATAGCCCCACATTGATTATTGCCACACAGCTGGATGAATCAGGCTCTGTTTATTCTCCTCTCGACTCCTCTTCCGGTCCCTTCCCCAGCTCCTCACCTGGCTTCTCTCTACACCCAGCTCTGCCCTCCTCCCCTGCTCCTTACTTGGCTCCTCTTTTGTTCTCTCTTCCGACTCCCCTCCCAGCTCATCTCCCGGCTCATTTTCAGCTGTTTTCCCAACTTCTCACTCGTCCTCCTTCCCGGCTCCTTTCAGCTCCTCTCCCGACTTCTCACCTGACTTCTCTCTACACCCCGATCTGGCCTCCTCCCCTGCGTCTTGGCATGTCTCCCAACTCATCTCTCAGCTCCCATCCCGGCTCCTCTCCTGGCTTCTCCTGCACCCTACTCTGACATCCTCCGCTGCTTATCTCTGCATGTATCCGAGCTCATCGTCGGCTCCTCTCCCGGCTTCTCACCTGGCCTCTCTCTCTCTCTCTCTTTCTACATCCCACTCTGACATCCTCCCCTGCTTCTCTTTTTCTCCCTTTTTCATGTATACGGGCTCATCATCGGCTCGTTTCCCGGCCTCTCACCTGGCTTCTTTCTACACCCTACTCTGGGCTCCTTCCCCGCGTCTCGGCATGTCTACCAACTCATCTCCTGGCTCTCCTCCCGGCATCTCGCCTGGCCTCTCTACATCTCGCTCTGGTCTCCCCTGATCCTCTCCCGGCCTGTCTCCCAACTCAACTCCCGGCTCCTCTCCCGGCTTCTCCCGGCTCCTTTCTCTGGTTTCGTCTAAGCCGGGCATGACAGTGGCACCGTTCCCAGACCGCGTCGTCTGCTAACCGGATGAGTTCCACTTCCATCGGAATTGGCGCTCTGAAGTGCGCGTATTCTCATGTGACCATCACAGGTGGTCGTCGCATGCTGGTCAGGTGTGAATCAGGTGTGCCAGGCTCATTAGGTGATCAGGCGATTTCAAACATGATTTTCGTTCTCATTCTGAATCCATACCCATATCATTTCCTTTTCATTCTCTCAATATATATCGCTTCTATTTTTCGTTTATTTCTATATTTGTTTGGGGAGATACTGGGAACTGACTACACCTAAGTGCAGAAAAATAACAACGTCGACAACAGTCACCCGTCACGAGTCTTCTCCTGTGAGGTGCAGATTGGGACACGGGAGAGGAATAACGGAACAGCTCTCACGGCTGTGCCGGAGTACAGCCATGCGTTGTGCGGTGCCAGCCATGCTCCTCTGAAGTGTAATTATAATATCCTTGTCCTCAATATTTAGCATGCATGTGTGTGTGGTCGCTTGCTAGGAGGTTTGCGTGTGGCCACCCCATACCGTTCGATCCCAGCTCTTAGATTTGAATGTAGCGACTGTTCCCGAGTTTCGCCAGCCCTGCACCAGTGTGGTGGTGCTGGCTGGACACTTAGAGCAACCTTCATTTATTATCGGCAGAGATATTCAGCTGTGGTGTGTCAGGGCGTTGGTGACAAGCTGTTTGTTTTTGTCAAGCTGGTGGGTAATGCTCGAAATGTGGCCTCGTTGAGGGTGTTGGATGGAATCCAAACTTTGGGGAGTTGTAGGCTGTGCCGTACGATTTTGAAGTTTACCACGTGCGGTTCTGTAGTGCATTGCGCGCTATTTTAAGCTTTACTACGTGCTACTCTGTGGTTGGTCACTTGCGATTCTGTGGCTCTCCAGACATGAGTTTGTGCACTGCCAACGATGGCGTCTGCAGCCGAGTCTGCCGTCAAACGCTGATGCAAAGACAATATTCAGAGACAGCCGTAGCTGTTTTCTCAGCCGGCACGGGCCATGTGTGCAGCGCGTTGGCGCCAATCCAGCCGGAGATTGGCGCGCGCCGCCGGACGGCCGCCGTAGTGGCCGGCGTGATCTCCACACCCACACCATCCGGGCCGGCGGCTCATCGTCTGACGCGGCTGCCGACGCGTGATCGGGGGATCCATGGGAACATTCCCGGAGACGGAGTCCTCCAGCCACACCCCCACCACCACCCCCACCCCCACCCCCACCCTCAACCCGCTTCCCGAGCTTGGTGGTGACTTCTCCCCATGGTGCGCGGGAAGAGGTGGCTGAGAAATCACCTTTGCACTCATCTAAGAACCAGGCGCGGATTTAGGAATTTTGGTTGATGGGGAGGGGGCACTTGTCCTGTACGGCGCCATTTTTATCCGGATGTGGTGCCATCGGCTAAAAAAAAAATATGGAAGGGGCGAGTCAAGTACTCAAGTGTCCGTCAGAGGCGCACATTTTCCGGAAGTGGCGACTTTTCTACTCTGAAGGGCACCATTGGCTAAAAACACGTTGAGCGGAAGGCGGGAGCACTCAATCGTGATCTGGAGAGGCTCCTTTTTCCAGTCGTGGGGTCACGTCACATGCTTATAGGGGAGGGGGCACATGTCCCCAGTTGTTGCCCCTGGATCCGCCACTGCCCAAAACCACTGCGCCATGATGACGCCAGTACAAACTTGTGGGGGCGAGAGCCGTGTCGATATCCTGAGGACGATGTCCCGTCTGTCTGGACGGTTCGGGTCGTGTTGTTGTACCGTCTGGAAGGTGATCACATTGAGAGCTGACCGATGTTCAGTAAGTGTTAGATTGCCCGTGCCCGTCCTGCCGTACCCATACATCACCCACAACCCCAACATCTGATGCTGGCGTTGTTGCTGTACACCGTATACCTGTTGTACCCGGTATTCCCTGGAAAGCCCTCATGAACAAAGGTACTTGAGATATTTTTTTGTATCGCAACCATATATTTATTATTCATTGTAGCAGCTATCCATTCATATTATGGAGCATTACAGGGACTAAAGGGCTGCTGCCCGTTCTGTTTGTCTCATGATTGCCATTAGTGGCGTCGCGACGATTTTGTTTTGCAGAGAGGGGAGAGGCAAGAGGTGTTCTGACAGAGAAGGGAGAGAGGAGAGGTATGGACAGTGAGGGAGACGAGAGAGGGTTTGACAGGGAGGTAAGAGACGAGAGAGGGTTTAACAGGGAGGTAAGAGACGAGAGAGGCTTTGGCAGGGATGTTGGATACGTGGGGGGGACGGTTGACAGGGTGGTGAGAGACGAGAGAGGGTTGTCAGGGATGGGAGAGACGAGAGAGGTTTTATTAGAGTTGAGAGACGACATGGGTTTTGACAGAGAGGGTAGAGATCAGAGTGGTTTTGGTGGGAAGATGAAAGACCAAAGAGGTTTTGACAAGGAGTGAAGAGGCGAGGGAGATCTTGGCATGGAGATGAGAGACGAGAGGTGTTTTGACAGAGAGGAGAGAGAGAGACCAGAGAGGTCTTGGCAGGGAGAGGGGATACCAGAAAGGTTTGGTCTGGAACGGAGAGACGAGATAAATTCTGACATGGATATATTCTGAGAGGCAAGATATATTCTGACAGGGAGGTCAGAGACAAGAGAAGCCGTGGCAGGGTGGTGAGAGACGAGAAATGTTTTGCGTGGGCTCTTCTGGTCGGCGCCATGAACGTGAATTCAACAGCGTTTAGGGGCAGGGTTAAAATAATGGTTTTTCGTTAGGTGTGAGATGTCGAAACGAGCACAGCAGGATGCCCAAATTTTCCATGGAATTAGTGCCATTTAAAATGCTTTTGATGCTTTCAGACTCAAATTTGAGCCAATGGTGCAGGTACTTACGACTGCACCTTTATTTTTTCTTCTGATATTCATAATTTAGGAAAAGCTATATTCAATATAGGGAGAATAATCCTGTGCTATAAACTTGCAGTGTTTGCCATATGACATTATAGATAATCCCTTTACCTGAAATTGCATTGAAAAATATTTTTGTGTTACCATTCCTTATTGAGAGCATTAACATGATACTTGTGAGATACAGTTAGAAAGGATACATTAATACTTCATAAGCCCCCATCGAGGAGCAGGATGTCGATACTTTTTTGAGAAGGATGTTGATTGAGTGTTCAGTAAGTGGTATATTCCACCATATTTCCCGAATAATTTAACACTGTTTAGGGGTCGTACCCCATTCGCCTTCGGCGATGACCATGATTAGCATCACTATTTAATCCACCCGTTAAACCACAGTAAGATGCTCTGCGTTAGCAGCCCCGCATTACATTGTTCTCGTGTTGAAAGGTTTACTGTCGCATTAAGTTTGTCGGACAGCGTTATCAGAAGGCTATTCTGGCTGACATCTTGGAAAGACGACGGTGGTTGGCAGTGTTCCGTGCAAAACACTCGCCCAGTAGCGCCACATCAGGGTCGAGTCGCCCTCGTAGCCCGAGGCCGGGGACGAGCGGCGTAGATCACCTGCGCGCAAAACTCCGTCCCTGGCGGACGTGACGCACGGCTGTAAACATCGTCACGTCACGCGACCGCGTGCGGTGGGCGTGGTCGCCACAGGGGAACGCCCCCTGTCACCCTGTCGTGTTCCGTGGCTGGTCAATGTGGTGCTCATCACTGGGGATCCGTCACCCTCTCGTGTTTCGTGACGGGTCAGTGTGGCGGTCGTCACTGGGAACCGCTCCGTCACCCTGTCGTGTTTCGTGACGGGTCAGTGTGGCGGTCGTCACTGGGAACCGCTCCGTCACCCTGTCGTGTTTCGTGACGGGTCAGTGTGGCGGTCGTCACTGGAACCGCCCGTTTTTTTGTAACCGCCCCGTCACCCTGTCGTGTTTCGTGACGGGTCAGTGTGGCGGTCGTCACTGGGAACCGCTCCGTCACCCTGTCGTGTTTCGTGACGGGTCAATGTGGTGGTCGTCACTGGGAACCGCTCCGTCACCCTGTCGTGTTTCGTGACGGGTCAATGTGGCGGTCGTCACTGGGAACCGCTCCGTCATCCTGTCGTGTTTCGTGACGGGTCAGTGTGGCGGTCGTCACTGGGAACCGCTCCGTCACCCTGTCGTGTTTCGTGACGGGTCAGTGTGGCGGTCGTCACTGGGAACCGCTCCGTCACCCTGTCGTGTTTCGTGACGGGTCAGTGTGGCGGTCGTCACTGGGAACCGCCCCGTCACCCTGTCGTGTTTCGTGACGGGTCGGTGTGGCGGTCGTCACTGGGAACCGCTCCGTCACCCTGTCGTGTTTCGTGACGGGCCAATGTGGCGGTCGTCACTGGGAACCGCTCCGTCACCCTGTCGTGTTTCGTGACGGGTCGGTGTGGTGGTCGTCACTGGGAACCGCTCCGTCACCCTCTCGTGTTTCGTGACGGGTCAGTGTGGCGGCCGTCACTGGAGACCGCTCCGTCACCCTGTCGTGTTTCGTGACGGGTCAGTGTGGCGGACGGCGGCAATTCGCGGCGGCCATTATCAGGGCGGCACGCGACATGGGGGCCAGTCTCCGGCATCGATTTTGCTCGGTGCAGCGCTGTGCGATGGCGCTCGTGACGGCGGAGCGGGGCGAGTCCGTGTGCTCCGCTGCTGTCTTGGAAGCCACACCGGCTGGCAACGTTCCCACCGGTGGTGGGAGCGTCCGTAGCGACCGACTAGCCGCGCGATGAGCTAATGCTTCGATGGGTGGGATCGGCAGCCACCCGGGTTACTGGGGTCGCCTCACGAGCACCGCCCCGCCCGACGGTTGGCAAGGGGTCATGACCTGTCGGTCGCCCAGTTGCGCTGTACTCACCACTGGCGGTGGCGCGGCGAGCACACTTCGAAACCATCAGCCTGCTCCTGTCTCTACCATCTCGCTTCGCTGATGTGCGGAGCGAACCTGGGGTAAATGCATGGTCTCTATCGGCTTCTCTGTACGGTGAAGCACAGGCGACCGCGACAGAATTTGTCGCTCGCAATCCGTCATTATGGATGCGAAGTGGCCAGCATGTGAATATTGCGCCGTACCGCTGTGCGCTCCACAGCTTGTATGTATTCATTTGGTGCTTTATGAACTCGTCTGCTGAGAGCTTCAGTTCCATATGAAGTCGGCGGCGACCCGCCGCGGTCGCCATGGCAACTCCCTCGACAACCTCGCCACGGAAATGAGGTCCTCAAGCCGACATTCAGTATGAGCATCGACCGTCGCCTGGGGCCCCTCGTCGCATCATTGCCCGGAGCTGCGAAAGTCCCTCATCGTCGGACATTGCTTGGCAACGGTGATGTGCCTAGCGACGGGCCGTGGGGTTCTGTCGTCGGAACCACTTGACGGGAATGGCTCCTCTGTGGGGCTCGTGCGTGCCGCCATGTTGTATTTGTCGCCGCTGCGGACCGGTACCGCGCTGTCGCTTAGTGTCGTTTCCACTGCGCACCGCTAACTGAGATAAGTGAGGCGACTGAAAGTGGCAGATCTTGGCTGACGTGGGGTGGAGGCGCGCGTTCGGGCTATGGTCCCAAAAAGCGACCAAGCTGGACATAATATTTGACTTTCCGGAAATGCAGTTTTCTATCAAGCGAATCTCATTTGAAATGCTCGAGGAACAGATTGGTGAAGATGTTGGATTAATAATTGGAACTGACTAATGAAGTCATCGGAAAATTATCACTGGGAACGGAAGTAAAGCTTTGAAAAATTTTGTCTACAGTACTAATCTTTCCCTCAATTGAGTTATAAAGTCATAAAGTCATAAAAGTGTTAAGGCTTAATAAGGGCCACAAGGGCCCATCTGGGTCAAGCCTGTCTAGAACATATTAGAAAGTACATGTTCACACCTATCAATTCCAAACCCATGCAATCCCTCCACCTGTGCCACCACAGCCAATCTCATCAGTATGACATCGCAAAGGAAGTTGCCAAATCCACTGCTAGGTACACCCCATATAGTACAACATAATACTAACATAATGTTATACCCTATATAGCTAGTGAAAATACTCAATATCCCATGCATCACAAGTTAGAATTCAAAAACAACATTTTCCTGTCTAAAAAATTTATCCACCCTACTTTTAAAGACATTCAATGAGGGACTCCCCACTGACAGACAGACAGACAGACTTTATTGACGTCATCCACAATTGACTTGTGGCTATTACGACATCGCGTCAAATAGATAAAACAACACAGCACAAAAGGTAAAAAAGAGGGTCAAAATCACAGACTACAAGTTAAACTATAAAAAAAAATATATATATATAAAATAACAGCAAGTCGAGCAGTCTATCAGTCCGGCGCGGGCGGCACGTCACGTAGATATTCCCGTAGGTGGCGACCAAAGATCGACACGGGAAGTCGCGTCAGCTCAGGTGGCAGTGAGTTGTACATGTGTGGCGCTCTGGAACTAAAGCGTCTCTTCCCCATCTCGGTGCGGGACCGGGGGACATACAAGTTGTGGTCTTGACGGGTGGTCCGGTCACGAATCTCCGCCATGGTGGTGAGATCGTGAGCCAGTGACTCTGGCTCACCATGGAGACGCACCTTGTGTATGAGGCGAAGGGTGTGATAACTCGCCAGGTTCTCCGCGCTGAGCCAGCTCAACCTCCTCAGCAGATCCGAAACGTGGTCAAACTTTTTGCGGCCGAAAATTACCTTAGCCGAGTAGTTTATAATTTTTGAATGCGAGATAGGTTCTTTTTGGCTCCGTTACCATACACAGAAATACAGTAGCGGATCTGCGAGAAGATCAGAGCATTGACCAGCGCGGAGATGACGGCAGGTGGAAGGTGCCCTCAGATGCGACAGACCACCCAGAACTCCGAAACAACGCCGAGTCAATTCTGAGACGTGCGAGTCCCAGCTGAGAGAGCGATCGAAAATAATACCGAGATTTTTGCATTCCGAAATGGTGGGTAGATGATGATCGCGAAATTTCACTGTGACATCCGGTAAGGCACGCAGATTTTGTGGGCTGCCCAACATCATCAGCTGTGTCTTTGCTACGTTAATTTTCAGTCCATTTGCTCGAAACCAGATATCGAGGGAGGCCAGAACTGTTTCCATATGAGTGACAACATTTTGAATTTGAGATTTCTTACCACTGACCAAAATTTGGGTGTCGTCAGCGTATTGAACAACTACTGCACCTTCGGCGAACAGGCTGAGGTCGTTGGCGAAGACGCAGTAGAGGAGAGGTCCGAGAGATGATCCTTGAAAAACGCCGATGCTGTTGGGCAACGGGGCAGATTTGTGGACGACACCCAGACTGTCAGTAAGGCTGACACTCTGGGTGTGGTTCTGAAGATAAGCCGAAAACCAGGAAGTATCGATGCTATGGAGACTCAATTTTGACAGGAGTTTCGAGTGATCTATCACATCAAAGCACTTGCTCAAATCCAGCAGGCAGAGAAGGGACACCTCTCCATGGTCACATGCGGATAGGATCTGGTCAGATATGGAGGTCAGTGCGGTTTCCGTCGAGTGACGAGGACGGAAGCCGTGCTGAGTTTGGGAGAGGAGGTGGTTATCGGACAGGTAATTGTAGAGTTGCTGGTGGACGGCACGCTCTACAATTTTCGCAATGACTGGGACGATGGAGATAGGACGGAAATTGGAAGGGTTACAGGGATCGCCGGACTTAAAGATGGGATGGACGAGGGAGTGCTTCCAAGAATCAGGAACATCGGATTAGGTAATGCTGGAATTGACCAAATGCAGGAGCACCCCACCTAACGAGTCGAAGCACACCCTGAACATGTGGATGCTGATGCCGTCTTCGCCACAGGCCGACGACCCGCTCATCCCGAAGACGATAGCTCGCAGCTGAGATAGCGACAACGACTCCAGGGTGAAAGCACAGGCACCGACACGCGGCAAACGGCAGGAGATACTCGGCGTCGCTCCCATACTCCTAACCTCGTCAGCCACGCACGGGCCCACGCGGACAAAAAATCGGTTAAGCTCATCAACTGTCGCGTCGGGCATCTTACGAATGGCCTGCTTGCCGCCGACAAATGACCTGATATGTCGCCACATTGACCTCTGCCCATCCTCACGGATTCGCCGCTCAACGTCGTTCCGGCTATCACGTCTAATCGCCGATCGTACAGCTCGGTTGGCTTCCCTGTACTCCGTGGACTGGTGCCCATAAACGGTCAGCGCACCACGGCGGCGACACATCAAAGCCTTAGTTCCATCTGATACGACCGGGGCGCTAGGGTTCCTGATTCTAACAGTCCTGATGGGAGCATGGATGTCAATGGTGGGTAAAAAGATGTTCAGAAAACAGTCCCACTTGAGCGTGACGGAGGGAGAATTAAAAACAGAACTCCAGTCAGCCAAACAAAGATCGTAAAGCAAAGCATTCGGATCGGTACGGCGAAAGCAACGCGTGCGAACGGTGGCGCCGCTCGGTCTGGATCTGGGCACATCGACTGAAAAACGAACGAATCTATGCGGACTAAAATGACAAAATTGTGTACGGCAGTGCTGCACAATGTCACGACAGTTGGTGATAACTACGTCAAGGAGAGAGCCAGTTGAATAGGTGGGCGAGGTCACACACTGAAATAACGAGTAATCAAAAATAAAATTAGACAGCACACGCCTACCTTGGTCCGAGTCTGGTTTCCGTAAGTCACAATTTAAATCTCCGCAAATAAAAAGTTTGGACTTCGGATAGTCAACAATCACACGCTGGAATTGTGCTTCTAGGTCTGCAAAGTCCGCTTTCAAGTCGGTCAGATCGGTCAGATTCCGTCTCGGTGGACGATATGCGGTGCAGATGATGAATTGGCGCTTGCTGTCTGGTTTAACCAACATCCACAACGTCTCCAGCTTGCTGTTGGGATGGTTGGCAGCCGTTGTGATTTTCAGCGGAGACGCGTTGG